>CAJNIZ010046089.1:13694-35983 GCA_905231905.1 Symbiodinium pilosum | reverse complement strand
AAGTCTTACAAGCAGACTAGACCTGTCGGGTCATCAACTTACCATAATAAATAGGTTTCCTTTAGAGGGATGGTAGGGGGTATGCAGGGCTCAGGGATTAGTTACCGCAAAGAAGAGTCAAGTGGAAAATCTACTGGAAGATGAAATGAAGACTGGAGTTATATGGAATGTTGATGCAGTTTGTGAAGTTGATATGAAGGTACTAACGGGCGTTGTTGTATCCCCGACCCTATGGTAGGGATGCTGTAAGGCATATGACAGTAATACGGTACTCATTTTGCGGGGTAGGGGTAACCAAAATCCCCTTGTCATCTCTTGGGTAGACCTTAATGTCTAACAGTTTAGACATGAACGTGTGGGTGCCACCGCCCATCCGGGTCTATGGGCCGCCATGCTTTGCTCTATGCCCTGAATCCCAAACCTTAAACCNNAACCCTACACCCTAAACCCCAGGCCCTAAATCCTAAACACGCCAAGAAGCCACACCAGGTCTCTTGACCAAGACTCAACGCAGCTGAGCCAAGTAATTACTCCCTCAAAACAATCCCGGGTTTAGGGTTTATACTTCCTCAAAACACTCCCGTATCCTCCAAAGCTCCAGTAGTATCCCAGGTTTTTGGTGTAGGGTTTACTTCTAGCTGGATGGCGAACTTCCAGTTCCTCCAAACTAGTATGGGCCAGACTACCTAAGAAATGATCTATACCCGAAACCCTAGACCCTAAACCTTTTATGCTGCACAAGCAGGTTGAGAGGGAGCATGTGCTTGGCAAATTGCTTGGATCCTTGTGGAAGAGACCTTCAGATACTCAGGAGCTCGGCAAATGCTGGATGGGAGGGGCGGGTGCTGAATGGAAGGACAGAACTTAAGCTATGAAATCCTGAAACCCCGAACCCTAAACCCTAGAACTTAGGCCATGAATCTTAACATGTTCGCTGTATGAGCCGGTTTACAAATCGCGATTGCGGATCAATGGTTGCAATGAATTCACAAGGGGTTTAGGGTTTAGGGATCCATAGACTAGCTGGCAATGGAGGAATGGAAAAGAGCATGGAAACTACTATAGGGTGTAGGGTTTAGAATTTAGAGGTCAGGGGTTAGAATGGACAAGAAAAGGGACACTACTATAATGGGTTCTGTCGGGACTACTATAAGAATCCAGTCTTTCATTCCCAGCTAACCAAAAGCCAGTATATAGTCTGTCCATATTGAAGTGTAGCCCTTAGCCCCAAAGTAGTGGACACCCAGGTGGCTATAATTCCGAGTAGTAATTTGTCAGGTCCAGGAAGCAGCACCACTTCTATGATGTAACCCGAAGCTCTGAACCCTTTGCTGACCCCAAACCCTAAACCTCTGAACCCTAAAACCCAAAACCCCCAAACCCCTAAACCCTAAAACCCTAGCAGCGGCCTCCAGGACACTCGCTGCGCATCTTCCGATTTCAGCTGAAAGCGGCCCTGATTCAGCCTGTCGGGAGCATGGGCTTGAACCACCATTTGCAAAGGTACCCCTAACCTCAGACGAAGAACCTAAACCCTACACCGAATGTACTTAAGACCGCAATGGCTCTGGTCAGTGGGACTGCAGTTACCCTACAAGACAATCATGACAGGATTCGCGACGTAAGTAATTTAAAGCTAGGCTCCAGTAACCCCTTACTAATAAGAGCACCCTTTTCCTAATCTTCAGCTTGGAAAAGGAGACCCAAAAATAGAAAGGGAAAAGGGTACTACTTGGGTGCCCTTTACCCTAGCCCTCAACGAAAGGGAAAAGGGGGGGGTACTACTGGGGTATCCTAAAGCCTAAACCTCAAACTAAAGGGAAACAGGTAGGGTAACACTGGGGCACCTAGCTACCCTAAACCGCAGGTCAAGGCGCTAGCCTGCAAGCTTAAGGGTCAGGGGATCGTCCTAAACCTGTAGGAGTTAGTGTTTAGGAGGTTCAGGGTTTAGAGCTTTAGGTTTTAGGGCTTTAGGGTTAAGGGCGTAGCTCTAATTTCCCTGGAACCCTAACAGAAATTCTAACGTCGGCTGGTTCGTAGGATATAGAGATGAGGAGAATTACAAGGGGTTTCAGGGAACTCCCAGGCAAAATTGTACAGGTTTAGGGTTTATAGGATTTATAGGGTTTTAGGGGCACAAGTCTACGTGCAAGAATAAACTCCCCCTCGTCCTCAACTCCTTCGTGGAATGAGAGCTCAAAAATCACTGACAAAACTCGCCCCAAAAAACTCACTTCGGGCCCTGAGTCCCCAAATCTCTCCCAAAATAAGCCCTAAACCCTGAACCCTAAAGCCTAAACCCTGAATCCTAAACCCTAAGCCAACAAACCCAAACTCGGAGGCCGCCTTCCCTTGTCCTGCGCGCGCGAACATCGGAAGCCCCCGCACAAAGAGCTCTCGAGCTCCAAGTCTGCAACCTTCTCTGCTTCCACATTGGGTTAGGGTTTAAGGTTTTAGGTTTAGAGTCACCAAAATGATTTTTTTTTTTGCGGGGGGGGAGGAGGTTGAGGTTCCCATAGTGACGACCCTAATCAGTTGGGCCTTATACTGGGCCCACCCTGTTTGTGGGAACCCCTTTTATGTGAGAAACTATTTTCAACTCGGCCCAGTTCTAGGGCATGGTTTAGCTAAGGGATGCTACTTGAGTGTTATAGGCAACATACCACTATGGGCTATTAGACCTTCAGGATTTCTTGGGTCTAATAGCCCAGGGTGGTACCTTGTGAGGACGATACGTTTTGTTAGCAAGCATGCCCCCATCAAGCCAAGTGGAGCCCCAAGGTTTAGAGCTTGTTCCGAGTGCTGGTTGATACAGGGTTTAGGGATTTGGGTTTAGGGTTAGGGCTATCAACTCAGTACTCTCACTTGGCTTGCGCTATCACAACACTCATTACAGCTACAAGTGTAACATACTGTAATCCCTGAAGCCTAAGCTTTAGACCCTAAACACACAAAATCCAAGGCACCCTAATGCAAATACACACTATGAGTAGCCCATAATCCCAAAACACCAAGCCTCACATACAGGCATACTTGGACACTTTACAAAGGCACCCCTTTAATTACCGCCAATTACTATACAATCCATATTTTCGGGACTCCGCAGAGAGGTACCCCTAATTTTGGGAAACCTCTAGCCCTAAACCTTAAACCTTATAAATCCCTATACATCCCTATAGACTACAGGTACCCTAATTTTGAAAACCCCCATTTTGGTTAGCAGGTACGCCCTAAACCCTAAACCCCTAGAATCTAAACCCTAAATGCAGCACGCACTGCCTCAACAGCTTCTCGCAGCCCTCCCGCGCGGAGAAGCGCCAGAAGCAGGCAGAAGAGGATCCTACGAAGCCCTTATACAGTTTAGATTCAGGGTTTAAGGTTTGGGGTTTAGGGATTAGGGCTTAGGGTCTAGGGTCAAGGGTGTAGGGTCTAGGGTTTGGGGTGTATAGTTTAGGGCTTAGGGTCTAAGGTTTAGGGTCAAGGGTTTAGGGTCTAGGGCTTGGGGTGTAGGGCTTAGGGTGTCAGGCTTTCGGATGTGGAGTCTAGGGTTCAGGGTTTCGGGTTTGGGGTCAGGATTCAGGTTTTGGGTTCACGCTTCAGGGCTCAGTGTACTGAGAATGTCGAGCGGTTTTCACGAGAATTGGTTCGTTGGGGATATTGTTATCAAATTATTGAAGCCCTAGAAGCCCAGTTGCCTATAGATGGGTTCCTGTCCTTAAGTCCCTGTTAAATTTGTACTATCTACAACCCAAGGACCTACTATATGGGCACCTGGGCTTCTAGGGTTATTCAAGGGTTGCAAGATGAGTCACCCTTCCCAACGTCGCTCTCGTCATTACACCCAAAACTCTTCTAAACTCGCAGACCAACGCCGAAACCATGAACGTTTTGGTCATATTGATCGTTAACAAGACAAATTTGATCATACTGATCGCTAACCGCAAACTTTACAGGCAAAAATACACGTACAACTGTTTTAAGAATAGATATGGGATTTATGAGTATAACTCTGCGACTAGGGGCACCACTCTGCATGTGCTTTCCCTAGACCCTTACGCAAAACAACGTTTGGGGATACTACGGGGGCCTGAATAATTACCAATACCATTTTGAGGTCCCTTATTTGAGGTGCCATAATTATATAAGGAAGATGGAACCACATTATTGGTATTTATTTAAGCCCGAATATTACTCAACGTCTAGGCCAGCAACATTCACAAGGTATTTCAAAGGGTTCAAGTCCCTCGGCCCCAAACCGTATACGGTAACGGTATAAAGCACGGTTCTATTCCATTCTCTCATTCCCTACTAACCAGAGGAAAGTTACACAGACCGCATATGAATTCCAGTTTCCTTTTCGCTGAAAATTTTCCAGTTGATTCATCATATTTTTAGAGGTCTTTAAAATGCAACGCCGCATGATAACATGTATACATGAATATCTGAGCTATAGTCTAAACTCTGTGTAGCCCCCGTTTCAAAATGCAACGCCGCATGTAAGCACATGTATACATGAACATCTGAGGAGGGAGAACCCCATTTTGGGAAAGCTGTCCATTTTGCCGGTCAAGATATAAAGCGTGCATCGAGTAGGTGGTCAAAACTATTTTCGTTGGGTTGTTAATACAATACGGCCATTTAGCGTACCCAACTTGGAGGGTCAGGGGGACGACGTAGTAAATTAGGTTAAGAACCCCGATAACCCATATGGATTGTTCCGCAAAATTATGGGCCCCTTTTGGTTATGAATTATATATTACGGCCCCTAGTATCTCGGGGCATCAACATGGGACCCTAATTTAAGGAACTACCCATATCATTACCCTTGTTATCCCGGTGCTTAACCTACTTACCAAGCCCCCCTTTGACCCTCCAAGAAAAGGGGGACCAGACGTCTGACGACTCTCCATGTTCTTCGGCGCCAATAGTTCCCAGTAAACGATCTACCTAAAGATGTTATGAACTCTTCAAAGTGGAGTACTGAAGAGTTCTAAACGAACCATAGTCTGAACTCCTAGTATGCCCCCTCATAGCCCCAATGTAGGCCCCTAGATAATCCCTGATATACCCCCTTTCAGGAGTTTAGATTATGGTTGGCGCAAGCAACTGTTGATAGACGGACGCAAAGGGAATTATCTGCCGGGGATGCGGATCTTGCTTTCGGATGCCATGCCGTCGGGCCTGAGCGGTACGAATTAGCAAGCATGGCAGCCATGCTACCACTTCTGAGTCTTCGGCCTGAGAGCCATATGCGACAAGTGCATCAAATCCCTGGCATATTGGGCCGCGTTGACGCCGTACCTTTCAAACTCCACCTTGGTTTGTCCCAGTGGCAGTACTTTTTAGTAAGCAACCACTCTCAGGGCGCAGCCATAGAGCCGACTCCATCAGCTACAACCATGGCACGCAGATCGACGAAGTAGGCGTCTTCGCCTGGTTATCTGAGTGGTATACACGACTACGCAGTGGAAAGCAAGGTGACTTAGCCATGTGCAGGCTTCTTTTGGTTTCTTGATCCTGTGCGCACTAGCCTCAGTCTGAATTTCTATGCATCTTCATGTCATTGCCAGCAGGGTACCCCTTAGCAACATTTAGCACCGCCGAGGCTGCGCCGCTGGCTTGCAAACGCATGTGTATGCTTCGGCGCATGGCGGGCTTCCTGTCCGATGCCCATGGACGCTTTCATCTTGGTGGAGGGGAGGGGGGGGGAAGGCGGAATTTTCGAGCGGCGGACACAAAACAGGGAGGTACACGCATCAACTAAGTCTTGGCCCACCACACGCCTCCTCAATCTGTATGCGTGGTGTATGCCCGGACGCAGCTCTCATCGGAGGGCAAAGCCACTAACGGAAACACGGAAACAAGAGCAGAAACCAAAGAACGGTGAGGAGGGGGAGGGAAGGGTCTGCTGAGGTAGCATGTGTTTCCGAGTGCCCGACATGTCCATCACCAGCCTTTGAACATCCTGCTGATCTAGCCCTGAGGGTTCTCACATCAAGGGTAGTGTGACAAATCTGAGGGCAAGCAGGTCGGCACATCTTCCCAACATGATTTCTTAACCTGGAATGTGATAAGTTTCCAAAGCGATTTTCACAGGCAACACATCTCCGCTAGCAAGAACAAGGTGTTCAGGGGACATGAGAAAGGCATGCAAAAATAACATATGCAGCAATTGCATGAAACTGCTCACAGCATCGTCGGCAAAGCTTCGTGTACATGGCATCAAACTGTCTTACACTGCCGTTTCCTGAGGTTCAATGCAAGCTCCCACGGTTGAGACGATAACATTACAAGATCTGGAGGGGAAGCTGTCCCACAGGAAGACACGTCCATGGTGCATTGAAGCTTCTGTTCAAAGCCAAATCGGCTAAAGGCTGTGTGCTCGTCAGCGTCTGTATTTGTAATTACCTTTGATTGGGAGCCAAAAGTTGAGTCACACCATTGCTTCAGTGGCTTGTTGATCCAGGTACGTGGGCATTTGCCCTGCACTTCCAGGAGGTTGCAAAATTTGCTCGTAGGCAGGCCACACTTGTCAGCTAAGTGGTGACGACGTGCAAATCCCCAAGCTGTGATTGTTTCCAGTACTTGCGGAGGTCCATAGGAATACCACGAGATTATTGCTTGCTGGCATCCTTTGTAGTAGAGAATTGCTTCGCCAAGTGTTTTATGGTGCGCATGCCAATGCAGATGACCATTACGGACGTAGATCTCCATGCCAATGGTTGGATTCACACTATCATCCTTCATGCTCACATGGGCGGGGTAAGTCTGTTGGAGGATGAAATCAGCCAAGTTCCGTGCCCAAACATTACCTTTCTGCAGTGGGAAAATGAGAAGCACTCAGACATCGTCAACAAATCTTGCCACACACAATGCAGTGTCTGGGAAACGTTCCTGCAACCTCGCTGGGCCTGGTGACAAAATCATTTGGAGCTCGTGGGCCATTAGAACCATTCGGAAAATGGATCCCCCAGCTCCAAAACCCATCATCACCCCAGCTTTACCCCAGCTGTCTGCCAGCCTTTTGCGGCACCGAATTGGACTTGCATATTATCGAACAGGAAGACCAGGATGGGAGCCACATCATCAAGGGACATATAACAATCCAAGACCTTCCTGATTGCCTAGACCATGATGCGAACTTGCTGGGGGCTAGGAGTTTCGAACAGCTGCAGGGGAAACCCAAGCTTTTGTGCGCCCCATTTCGCCTACAAGGCTCTAAGTACTGCATGTAACCATTATCTACATCCTTTGAAGCCGTGAGCAGGCCACAGTTACGGAGGCACTTCATCGGCATACCGGTGCCAAGGGGATTCTCATTAAAACCTTGCAAGGTTGCAATCATGGCCTTGTGACTTGACCGATCAAACTGCAAGTGGCTAGGGAGCGTTTCCAAACACAGGTCGAGGAACCTCGCAAGTAACCTGCACAAGATAGCAGTTGGGTACCCTAGACTATATCTATACAAGCACTCTGAAGCCCATAATAGGGTTTAGGGTTTGGAGATTAGGATTTGGGGTTTGGGGTTCAGGATTAAATTTAGGGTTTAGGGTTTGGGGTTTAGGATTTGGGGTTCAGGATTTAAATCTTAGGGTTTAGGGTTTGGGGTGTAGGGTTGAGGCCGTCTATAGTAGCTGCCAGTCCTTAAGGAGGAGCTCGTTGGCATCTCGAAGGCTCCATGTCATCGCCAGGACATGGCACGAGAAGAATGGGCGTTGGCGCAGTTTTCGACCTCTGGGTCTATAGGCCCAAAGGGTCCTACGTACCTATGTAGGCAATATTGACCAAGACCATTTTCTAATTGCTAGCATAAAAAAACCCTACGCTGTACCATATAGATACTTAGGATCCTTTTGGGTCTGTAAGTAGCATCTTGAGTCTCATGTGTTCTATAGCCGAAGCTCCTAGTAGCCCCTTTAATCACCCCTATACTACGCCCCTGTAGAATTCCCCTACATCACCTCCCTCTAGGGAGTTTAGACTCCATGCTCATGTGTCCATGAGCTGAATTGCCATACTCCCCTACACCCTAAACCCTAAACCCCTAAACCCTAAACCCCTAAGCCCCTGAATCCTAAACCCTAAACCCTGATGAACGGCAGCACTCTTGCAAGTCATCTTGTGGCTGTTGTCTTAGGCTGCTGCCCATGCATTCCCTAACTTTCATAGGCCCTTCTCCCTAATTAAACTAATTAGGTTTTAGGGCTTAGGGTCCCTAATTCGCAGGGTGTAGCTAAGGCAGGGTAGCTACGTTACGCACCTCCCTAAACTGCTCTTCGTCCATGTTTAGTGTAAGGCCCAGAGCTTCTTGCTTTGCCTTGCGTAAGCATGGATGTGGCCTAAACAAAAGGCGCCCGCCCGACAATCCTCGTCGGTAAGCTCCGAAATCAACGATTGGATTTGCTTACCGGTATTACGTAGCAAATGTGGGATGGAAACTGAAAAGCATCCATCTGTGTGATCTCTCTCTTGTAATCCGAAATTTCATACCTCCCTCGCCGCCAGTAAATCTGGGTTTAGGCTTTGCAATGGGCTTATCAGAAACCAAATCGTGCAAGGGATTGTGCTCAGCAGGAATGCCAAGACTGGCTTCAGGATAACAACGGTTGCGTTCCAGTTGGGACCCGTCGCGAAAACTGTGCCAGCCGGTGAGATTGCCCACCGAAGTGGGGTTGAGGCAAACAACGCAACTTCCAAGGGAGCAGTGCGATTTGGCTGCGTGTGATTTACGCTATGCGGCAAAATGGTCTGTTCTAAAGCGACCTCTGATCCTACACGCTAAACCTATAAACCCCAAGACCGAAAACCTTAAGCCCTAAGACCCTCACCTTCAATCTCTCCACCTAACACCCCAAAACCCCTGAACCCTAAAAGCACCAAACCCGTATTCCATTCCCGGCCCCGGTGTCCACATTGGCTTTGTGCTTAGGGCTTGGGATGAGGTTTATAGGCCGGCCTTTTAGGGTTTAGGGTGTAGGATTGAGAATTTAGGGTCCGCGGTGAGGGTCGTTTTGAAATAGGGTACCGATGGGATATCCTGCCTTGAAAAAAAATCAGAAATCCAAGAAGCTTAAACCCCAAACCTTTGAATCTTACACCCTTGAAAAACACTGAAAACCCATACCCCTAAATCCAAAACTTGTAACTCCGAATGACTTATATGTATGAACCAACCTAAACCCTAAACCCTAAGCCCCCTTGGAAGATCTGCGGGGCTGCGAGTGAGCCCTCGCTACCGCGCCACGCCCCGCGTGGCGATGCGCGGCTGCTGAGCATGAACGTCACAGATACGAGGTTTAGGGTTGAGGGTGCAGGGGTTTAGGGTTTAGGGTTTGGGATTTAGGGCCAGATACGATTTAGGATATCGGAGAGGGGGATATACGGGCTGTGTAGGGATGTATGAAGGCCTTGGATTTACGTAGAGCGTAGGCCACGGACATGATCTAGGATATAGGACTTGGCCTAAATAAGTGTTCCCCAAATGGGAGAAATCTGTTTAGGGACGCGTTGTCATAGTAACCCCACGATAGCGACAAAGACCCGTATTACTTTGAATTTACGGAAATCCCCATATAAACCCTAAAATCCAAAAGCCATATGAGCTACAGTCGAAACTCCTAGCATCCCCCTTAATATCCTCTACAGTACTCCCCTATATAACCCGTTACATAACCCCCCTTTCAGGAGTTTAGACTCTAGCTCATATAGGTTGTAGGTTTGAGGGTTTGGGATAAAGAAGAAGAAGAAGCTTGGTCCAGCGAGCCAAATGCTCTCTTCCCAATAACCAGGGCTAAAACATCTTAAACTTAACTATAGAGACCAAAAAGGAAACCCAAAATGGTTAAAGTTAGTTCTTCTATAGTGGCTAAGTAGGAATGGGTTTAGGGTTTGGGGTTGATAATGGAGAATCAAGTGAAACAAGGAGAACATCAGGGTTTAGGATTTAACGTTGAGACTTCCAGGGAAAAGGCTGGGCCTGCGAGGGGGTTTGGAATGCTTCAGGGGCTTGAGTACCCGTAAGTAAGCTATATATGCGCTAAATCCTACTAGGAGCCCTGAACTGACTTCAGGGATATTCCTAAACCCTAAACCCTAAACTAGCACAGGGGGGAGGAACCTATGCTTACGAAACACGAGCGTTCTGTAGAACCACTAGGTTCCTTGAAGTTTAGGGGTTTAGGGTTTAGGGTTCAGGGTTTAGGCCCGGTAGAAATGAGAATTTCAGTTGGTTCTCAAGTTTCTTTACATGGCGAGAGGCTTGACAAATGGGAAACTTGCAGGAACTATTCTAGAAGGCTGTGGGATATTACCTGGAAATAGCGTGGGTGGAAAATTCGAGCCGCCCTATAAACCCTAATCCTAGGAATAACACTGTTGTGCGAGGGTGCTGTAGCTATCAAGAGCAGGGAGAATCATCCCATTTTGGTCGTGACTGGTGTTGTTCTGTCTAACACCTCCAAGGCTTTTGCTTACCTTATGCGCTCGGGGAATGAAGGAATGGCAAAGAAAATGGAAACTACTATATAGGGACTACTATAAGGATCCAGTCCTTCATTCCTAGCTACCCTAAGCCCGAAACCCGAAACTCTGTGAGGGCTAGGACGTCAGGACCTGAAGTGTCAGGGGCGTGAGTTCTGGGCTGAAGAAAATAATAGACTTGTAGGCTCAGGGCTTCTATAGACTTGTAGGTTTAGGGCTTCTGGCGTACATTGGAAGCACAAGCTCTAGGAGTGAGGCTTGTAAGATCTGTCTTTTTCAAAGCCTGGTTACGGGCGTCATTAGGGCTTTGAGGCACCGCAAGGTGCAATGGTTCCTCAGACATTCGGGTGCAAGAGCTTGTTGGGTCCAATCCGTATATGGTCCCCCTTAAGTAGATAGAATATGGGGTATACAGGGATCTTATTATAATATACCCAAGGCCATATTCTATCTATTTAAGGGGGATTGTAATTGTTTAGGGTTTAGGGCCAATCAAGTCAAATCTGTATAGTTCAGTGCATGGGGCAACACCTCATGGATTTCGTATGCGGCTGATAAAAAGCTCGGCCATGGACTACTGAGCTTCTGTTATGAGCACTAAGCATCGGTTCCCCGACAGGTGCCTTGGAGCCCAGATTCGATGTTTTGCATGGCTTTGCTCTCCAGCAATTACTGTACTGAGCCACTGAATTTCCCAGCCCCAAGAGCTTAACCGTTTACTTCTAGCACAAAAAAAGAGGTCCCAAAAACGTTAAAGGTTATCCACTCAGCGACGAAGTCATACAAGACAATTGAAAAGCAAGCTGACCTAGTCGTATTGCAAAGGCCTGCGCAGAAACCACAAGGAAGTATACGCATTTTAGTTTGGGGTTCAGGGTCACCGAGATGAGTCCTTTGTGAAGCCATTTGAGTCATAGTCTAGACTCCTAGTGTCCCCCTTGATAACGGCTATAAGAGTCGCCTATATTACCCCCTTTAAGAAATTTAGACTATAGCCTATAGCTCATTTGAGCCCATATTACCCCCCTTTAAGGAATTTCGACTGTAGCCTATAGCTCATTTGAGCCTATATTACCCCCCTTTGAGGAATTTCGACTGTAGCCTTTAGCTCATGTTGAGCCTATATTAACCCCTCCTATAGCTCATGTTGAGCCTATATTACCCCCCTGTAGAGAATTTAGATTATAGCCTATAGCTCATTTGAGTCGTGATGTCAGTGGAAGTCACCAACGTTGTTGAGACTTAATCTCATCCCGAAGTTTCTCAAACCTTGCGCTATCCAAGTCCTCCGCCAGATAAACCCAAAGGGTCCTAAGTACCTACATAGGGCAGTAGGTAAAATAATAGCCCTAAAGTTCTAAATATAGCCGAGAAGGCCATATTCTACATACTCTTTGGGGTTCAGGTATTGACCAAAACCAGATTATCAATTCCTAGTACAGAAACCCTACATCGTACCATATAGATACTTTGGATCCTTTGGTTGAGGAATGAGGCGAAGATGAGGTTTTAGGGTTTTGGGGCTTCCAAAGCTTAGGGTAGGTTTAGGGTTTAGGGTTTAGGGATTTGCTCATAGTCCTTTACAATGGTAGCAAGGGATAAATTACATGTGGGGGCTGACTCCCACATTTTCCTACGGGTGAGACCCAACCACTTGGTAAACTAATTCCAAGGCTGTTCCTAGGGGTTTTGGGCCATCATCTTACATACTTTTTTCGGGTCTAGGCCTTCAAAGACATTGAGGTTGCTTCGTTACTCCTGCCTTGCAGACTAATGCGTCAAAGCCACAGCGATAGCCGCCATCTTGGGCTTGTCCTTGCGTACTGCGCGGGCCTACAGTTTAGGTAACATATTAGAGGTTACCCTACGTAAGCCCCAACAACCACTTCAAACGCGACGACATTCACAGTGGACACCATCTGTTGTAGAGTTACATGCCCAAGTTTGGACTTGCCCTACACCCTAAACCTGAGTAATGTGGCTCTAACTTCGAGATCAGAACCAGTGGTCATGCATGTGAAGGTTTAGGTTAGAATAGGAATAAAGGCATATCGGGTTATATTGGGTTTATAAGGGGATAATGGAAACTAAAATGCAAACTAGGATATAATGCTTGGGATCAAGCCCTTAAACGGTGGGCCTCTTGCAACACCTCAGAAACTTCCTATATGAGCCAGTCTAAACTCCTAGCATCCCCTTCAAAACCCCTAAAGTAGTCCCCTATTTAGCCCCTTATACCTTATACAACCCCCTTAAAACGGAGTTTAGATTATGGCCCATACACCGAGGCTCTGCTTTCGAATCAGAATTACGTGTCCAACAATGATCCAGGACACCGCATTTCGGAAACTTTAAGGCCTGCAATCCCAAAAACTTGGGTTTAGGGTCTAGTTTAGGCCCGAAACCCCAAAACCGAAACGGCCTCAAAACCTGCCATCCCTAAACCCTAAACCCAAAATCCCAAACCGCCTCAAAACCTACAATCCCTAAACCCTGGAGGAGACTACGAGGACCGTCCTCTGCAGCCAGATTGTTGCAGCCCATTGGGTGCGGTTTAGGATTCATAGTTGACGGTTTAGGGTTGAGGGCTTAGGGTTGAAGGTTTTGGGTTAGGGTTTAGGGTTGAAGAAGGTGTAGGATTTAGGGCTGAAGGTTTAGGCTTGAAGGTTTTGTGCTTGAGACTGATGCTAAGTAGGATGTGAGGGAATGGGTTCTCGGGACTACTGCCGGGGATCTTCTAGAAATTCGGGTGGAGGTGTCTTGAACCCTAAACCCTAACCCTAACCCCAAAAAAACATACCAAACCCAAAAAGGAACTACATTGGAGGGTCTAGGCAAAGATGAGTTTGGTCTCAAGTGGGCACCCATAGGTTTTCCCAGGCAAGTCCCCTTCAATCACATAAATAGTGCCCCAAGTTGACGCTGCTTGAGCAACAAATTAGGACCTGATGTTAATGGTTTAGGGTTGCATCGCATACTGAAATTGACCCTCAAATCTTAGCCGTTGACCCTAAACCTGGAGAGGGGATCTTCGAAACTACAGCCTGAAATTCGCTCTCACTGGCTCACACATTCCTGCAATTGCTGCTGCGGCACGTTTAGCTAAGTCACCATACTATGGGCCTATAGTCCGTAATCTGGTATCGCCAGCATGGCAATTCAATTTAAGCGCCTTACCAGCAAGCCAGATTACACTGTCGACTTGAAATAATGACCCCTCCACGGTAGGAACGGCTAGCGGCCGCGGAGATTCAAACACTACCCCCCAGGCTTTGATGGGTTGTAGTACCACACGATGTTTCAAGTTGGTGTCCGTTGGTTCATGCGGGTTCGAGAACTGTCAAAGGAGCAGGCTACCTGAAACTTTGGGGAGATATACTAACCCAAAGGGTCCAAAGTACCTATATGGTACAAAGTATGGTTTCTGTAGTAATTTCCCTTATGGTTTGGGTAAGTATTCCCCATATGGGTACTTAGGACCCTTTGGGTAAGCATGCAAGGGTACTCGTGCGCGTAGCTGAATGGAGGAATATGTGTTGCTTTAGGGACATTGGCATTGCGCTGCCGAGTACACGGTGCTGCCGGCTCGTTTACTGACTACAGAACCCAACCCCTAAACCCTAAACCTCACAATTATCACTCCTAGGATGTTAAACGACATTTCTCCCCATTTGGTAGGTTACTTCTATAACCTTAGGACCATTTTCTAAGCTACTTCTATTAACCTTAGGACCATTTTCTAAGCTACTTCTATTAACCTTAGGACCATTTTGTAGGTTACTTCTATAACCCGAGGAGCCCCCATGTGTGGGGCTCAAGATATTGTCAGGCCACAGCGCCGCTGCGGTGCTAGCGTGTCAGGAGTAAGTTGTTTAGTTTTGTTTGTTTAGGGTATAGGGTGTCCCTAAACCCTAAACCCTTAGGGTGTGAGGAATAGGGTTGAAAGCTTATAGGCAGGTTTTAGGGCTCGAAGTTCAAGATTTAGGCATCGCTTGCGTTAAGAAGGCTGTTTTGGTTTAGGGTTTAGGGTTTAGGGTTTAGGGCATGCCCCATGTGTGCCAACATATCGTCCCCCTCATGTAGATAGAATATGGCTTTGGAATAAGATCCCCATATACCCTATATTCTATTTACTTAAGGGGGACTGTATGTGTGCGTGTGTGTTTGAATTCGGCCTGGAAGCTTCCTTTCTGAACTGCACCCAAAAAGCTTTTTTTCTTGTTACGATAACGGGTATGAATAGTAACTGCAGTCTCCTTAGATCTATACTAAAATATTATCTTTAAGAATTGCTTAAGGTTGAATTATAGTAGAAATTCAAAACATAATTCCTAAGGAGACTACAGGTAATTAATATGGTTCCCACAAGCTAGTAACTTAAAGAACCTTCCTTCCTTAACAGCAACCCAAAGCAAAAACAACTCTGGAGGGATGGATAGCTTCGTCCTCACGTTAGCCCAAAATGGCAAGAAACTACTTCTATGTAGGGATGATATAGGGGCTATTTAGGGGTTCTCTAGGGGTTCTATAGGGACAATGGAAAAGAAAATGGAAAATCATACTATATATGGATTATCGTCCTCATTACCCCAAGCTCTCCAGCTTAGGGTTGACGTAATATGAAGTCTAAAGAAAATCCATATCTCCAAGAATCTAAAGGCTCCCTACGTGGACCCTAAATGCCAAACCCTGAACCTGGTTCCACAGTAAACCTTTTTTCGCGTTCCCTTAGCAGACTCTTCGTCCAGCCAAGCATATTTCGGGCGACCCGCCCCAGAGCGTTAGCAAAGGCCGTCATGGAACTGACCTATTTGGCATGAAAATGCATGAAACCTACCTCGAGGATCGTTTAGATCCTTATCAGCAAGGTAAATATGTGCCTAGATAGTGACTACACAAACCTTTTCTTGTTAGGCACATTGGCTACTACAGGTAAGCCTTGAAGAGCAGTTTCAGTACTGTTTCCAGTGTGAAACACCATTTGGGGTGTGGCCGGATGAGGTCGTTATGGTTATCCCTTGATGGACCTACAGAAAAATGCCGGGGCAACGACCATGACACATGGGCAGTTGTATCCTCTGCATCGTCGAGGACTTGCATGTCTACGCAGACCTCCTACATGTAGGGTCACTGGGGCTTAACAAATAGAAGGGATAATTATGGTAAGTATGTGTGTTACAGGGATTATTAGCCTTCTTTCTAAGTCCCCTGACCCTCCAAGTAGATACCCATAACAATTGCCTTTGATGCCAGCCCAATGGATAATTGCGCTATATATGATATAAACGTTCGGAAGGCTCAGGTACATGTAGGCGGTAACACACACTGCCGAGGAACCGGTTCTGTCCTTGGAGCCTTGTCTGGTTCAGCGCTGGTGTACGTTTTCAAATCACAACTTTTCATTGCCTATAGGCTGGGGGGTCGAAAATTTCCGAATACTATTTAAATTCAAGGTTGATTCACCCTATCCGCTGGCTTGTATTTTCCAAAAACAAACGGAATGTTCAACATCGCCTGCCAACGGATAGTAACGCAAAATCCCACACATATGCGACAAGTTTTTGACGAGCTGCTCTATAAAATCTCTGACAGGGGTATCCATATTGAAGCTTCTCAAACATGACCCATGCAAGACCCTCGAACGGAGCCCCGGTTTACCCTTTGTAGCCCACAGCGGGTATCCGCATGGTGGCAAAGCTCCCCCCTAACGTGGGGGAAGCCCGAAATCCAACATAATCTCCCAAAACGCAATCCGAAATCCTTCATTTCCATATATAGGCCCCCTGGGAACGGGGTTGTTGTTAAGGAACTTAAATTAAGTTACCATAATGGGTATTTATAGTAACTTATCTGGTTTCCACAATATGGTAACTGAAAATAAATTCTTAACAGCAACCCAGGAAAACGAGGACCTGTTGTCGTTTTTCATTAGTTCTAGAAAAGAAAACCACTGCTCTAGCAAGTGTTAAGATTCAAAAAGGGTTTAGGGCCTAGGTTTTCGGGATGTAGGATAGTGCAATGCAACACCCCCACGCCTTTCTGAACAATCCTTATCCTGCGAGTACTATGACCCTAAACTCTAAACCCTGAACCCTAAACCTTAAACTCTAAACCCTAATCTCATGGCATAGGCCGCCCATCTTCGATGGTGGGCGGCGCCTATGCCCCGACCTCGATGGCGCAGAGCGACCTACCTGGCACTGCCGACATAGGATTCACGAGAGGCCAAGTACCTGGAGGAGTTCTCCCCGGGACAGTACTGGTCCCTTAAAAAGTCAATACCTTCAACCTGGTGGTCGAAGCTTTGAGCATGGCTGGCTCGTTTTTTCCAAAGTGGATCCTAGCAGGGTCCAGGGCCTCCTTTGCCAAACAAATTTCAGGGACCAGGAGGCCCGAGAGCCTGGAGGGGGGGGGGCGGCAGCGGCTCAAAACTTTCCACCACCCCAAAAAACGGGCACCAGCACGCCCAAAACTCTAAAAAGCCTCTCAAATCTCACAGCAGACATCCCTCCCTGATCTTGGCTCTAGAAATGTTTAAAGACAGCCTAACATCAACATGAAGAAGTTAGGCTGGCCAAGATGGACCTAACTGAGTTTAGGTCCTACACCCTAAAAGGAATAGGTTTGGGTGGTTGGGCCGCCTCAGACGGCGTGNNATGGCCTTCTACACTCAGGCCATGGCAGCACCTCGCATGCAGCCATGCACTTGAAGGATCATTGACACCTAATCATCACATCCTGCACGGTAACATCACAGCAAGCCCTAAACCCTAAACCTTGAAATCCTTTAGGCGAAGATGCTCTACTCTCAGGAGAGTTCCATGGTTGGCCCACAGGTCCGTCCGACAAATTCTTCGGCCTCATAAACCCTAAAGGTCCAAGGATCCAAATAATAGGGTCCCTCTGAAGGGGCTTCTAGGGGGCTACATAAGCATCTATGGGGACTTTATAGGTATAAAGGACCCAAATAAGTATAAGGGTTTAGGGCCCAAATACTGTAACATTAATGGTACTTGGGCCCTGAAACCCTATTATTTAAGTCCTTGGACCCTTAGGGAAACTGTACACGAACCTACAAGAAGGAGCTGTGCGCACAATTTGGAACGCAGCTGATTTGTATTTATTCAGTTAGAATGAAAGCTTGTGTTCCCTCAAACTAGTGGGGCTGCTGCTCCCGACTGGACTTCCTGTGGTTGCAGCCTGAATTATCCTAAACAGACACAAGATGTAGGAGTGTTTCTAAGGTTCTATGGTTCAGGGTTTGGAGGAGGCTACACCTGAATAGAGCTTGCAGCTGCAAAATCTCCGGACCCTACACCCCAAGCCGAAAACCTGAAACGATGTTGATGTCTCAATTTGGAGCACCCTTTCTTCTGGGGCTCTAACCCTAGAAATAATACCTACATTGGGCCTTAAACTCTAGTACATGGAGCCTTAGGGTCTGGGATGAAGGGATTGCAGCTGCTTTCTTCCGAGGATTCTGCAAGGGGGTTTAGGGTTTAGGGTTTAGGGCAGTAGTGAGGCTTTTCGAAGCAGGGGTCCCGCAAGGAGCAAAGGGACTTGTGGTCCGTATTTCATGCTCTACAGAGATTATCTTCAGACGCCTACCTTAAAACTTTGAAAATCTCCATGGCGTCCGGGTGGGTATTTTGACTTCATGATCAGTTCACCCTCAGACGTGTGTCCAGGTTTAAAACCCCAGACCCTAAGCCCTAACTTCCTTTGAGAGCAGTAACAGAAGCCCAGAGCCTAGGGGAACGCAAGGGATTACATCACTAGCCTTGCCTAGGGCTTTAGGGTTTAAGGGTCTGGGTTTAGGGTATTTAGGGTATTTAAGGTGTTTAGGGTTTAAGGGTCCTAGTATTAACCAACCCCATACCCCCATAATGTGACAAATGCCCTATGTACAAGGCCGTTGATACGAGGAAAGGTTCAGGAAGGACCAAGGGATTACCTACAGTCCAGCCTTCAATCATGTGGCTCTATTACTAGTTGGGTGGACTGCTTCCATTTCCGTCGGCACACGCAAAGCTCCATGTAGAAGCTTCTCAGAATACAAGAAGCCTATTCGAACCCCTTGAAAAGTTCAGGGTTTAGGGGACACCTGTCATCTTCACAGTTTCTACAAATCCCTGCTACTGGTACTAACTAAAAGCCAGCATGACCTCAAAATCACAAACTCCAACGCTTGCAAGGAACAAGGTGCTTAGGGTCATGCAGGATTGCTAAGGTCGCGCCAGTCTGAATAATGGCAATAAACGCGATTCCAATTGCAAAAAAGGGTGTCTACTTGAAGGGTCAGGGTGAAAACCCCCCTACATCCCATATGGTACCCTAATTTATCCCCGTTCTTAACCTACTTACTAAGTCCCCCTGACCCTAAACCCTAAACCTGAACCCTACTTACTTAGTCCCCCATGACCCTCCAAGTAATACTGTATACCTCAATACCCTATAATCCTCATTATACGGACTCCCAAAGGGCCCCTCAATCAAACCTCAGACTCTAAGCCCCACGTCTGAAGCACCATAAACCCTAAACCTTAAACTCTATACCCTATACCGTAAACAGTAATCCCTGAACCCTAAACCCTTATATCCTAAATCCCTAAAACCGTAAACCCTTAAATCCTAAATCCCTAAACCCCAAATCCTATAACCCTAAACCCTTAAATCCTAAATCCCTAAATCCCTAAAACCCTAAAACCCTAAAACCCACCGAATTCTGAGAATCTCTCTTAAATCCTAAATCCCTTAAATCCTAAATTCCTAAGAACCTAAACCCCCAAAATTCTGAGAATCTCCCTGCTAACAGCGCTTCGCAGAGCATTGTCTTGTGAAGCTGGGGGGAGCTCGCAGGCTCTTGGGTAAGTTCAAGCGGTTTAAGGGCTTAGGGTTCTAAGGGTTTAGGGGTTTAAAGGTTTGGGATTTAAGGGTGTTTCAGAGTTTAGGGTTTGAGGGTTTAAGGGCTAGGGTTTAAGGCTTTACGGGTTTAGAGGTTTAAGGGTTTAAGGGTTGCGGGATTAGGGATTAGGAGCTGTAAGTAGGAATAAGGGGCTGTAGTTAAGGGATGTATCAAGTACAGGGAATAGAAGGCTTGGGGTTTGAGAGCTATGGGTCAGGATTACGTAGGGTCATTGTCCCGCAGGTAATGTCACAAGCAAGTGGAACTGTAGCTATCGCACCTGCAAACCCAAGTTTATACCCAAACCCAGCAACCATGAACCCTAAAAACACAAGCCATAACGCCATGAACCGTAAAAGCTCGAAATTCTGAAGCCAGTACTGACTGCCCATTGAACCTGCAAGTAGGAGCTGATTGGCTTCAAGATGTGAAGCAGGAAGTCCTGACAGCTTTATCCTAGAAACTTTCAGGGCCCACACTACTTGGTACCCGACTAACCAACTAGAACCCTAAACGCTAAACCAACTCCCCAATTAGACCCAAATGCAGAACGAATGTGGCCACAAAAGTAGCGGGGTACCAGGTGCTGGGGTCCAAAGCGTTCCTAGGAGTTCAGGAAAGAGAGTTTAGGGCTTAGGGTGTAACCTGAGGGCTTTTAATTTTTCATCTGCCTGCAGAGCTTAAGGTTTGAGGCTTGTAGTTTAGGGCGTAGGGTTCATAATGCAGGGGCTAGAGAAATGGGCCTCTGGGTATGTTGAATGTTCTAGTATATCAGAGCTCCTATGTTTCGATCATATATGAGCCGCCCACTTCCCAATTCATTGTCCACATTCATGTTCATTCACACATAATTCTCCATGATCGGTGAATCTTCAGGCTCCTTAATCAGAAGGCCGCATGTGAATTTATATATCCCCATACTAGCACGAAACCTCTTCACAAGGCTTTCAAAGTTGTGCTCTAAAACTTTACCATTAGCCCCAAAACCCTATGCCCCTAAACCCTTAGCCCCTAGGCCCCTAAACCCCTAAGACCCCAAGCCCTAAACCCTAAAGTTGTGTGCTTTTCCTGTGCGAAATTCTGAATTCCCGGAGCTCCAGTCCGCGATCGGGGTTTCAAGTTTAAATCTGAGGAGATTATCAAAATCTACTTGGAGGGTCAGGGGGACTTAGTAAGTAAGGTTTAGGGTTTTAGGGTCTAGAGTCTAGGGTCAGGGGGACTTAGTAGTTGGGTTAACAATGGGGAGAATTAGGATTACTATATGGGTTATAGATAGGGGTTATTAACCTAGTTACTAAATCCCCCTGACCCACCAAGTAGGGGGAATATGGGGGTTATATTTGGATTCAGGGTCTAGGGTTTAGGGTAATATTGGGGGTATATAGGGGTTAGATGGGGAGAATGGAACAGAAAATGGAAACTTCTATTTAGAGTTTGGGTTTGGGGTTTTAAGGCGTAGGGTTTAAGGTTAAAGCGTTCTGAAGCCCCAAAAAATACCGTAGCATGGCCAGCCAAGCCTAGCCAACAGACAGAATTCATTCCATTGCATGCTTGCTGAATAAGCCTAAGGGTCCAGGGTCCCTCTAAAGGGGGCTATGGGGATATACAGGCTCTAGGCCCAAGTACCATTAATGCTATAGTATTTGGGCCAAAAGGGTCTTTGGACCCTTAGGGTAAATTACATCCACGCGCATGAAAACTTAAGTTGCCTAATCCAAAGCTTGTAAGGGCCTACTTTAAGGAGACCAGTAGCCAAAACAACATAATACTGTTGATGGGCGACATCCTGCATAACCTCAACTATGCCTTGCAAAAAGAACTTCCAAAGGTTCAGGTCAAGCAATGCAACATTGTGTGCGTCAACGCTACTCAAAACCCTACACCCTAACCTCCTAAATCTTAGGCCCTGAACCCTTCAAACCCCCTAAACCCTGAACCCCTAAAAACCCATAGCCCTACACCCGAAGCACACCTGCCTCACACGGAGCTATCGGGCCAAATTTCTAGGTTCGAGTCACGCGCACCTGGCCCAGGAGACCAGCAATGAGGGTTCGAGGTGCTTTTTGGGGGGGAGGGGGGGTTGTAGCCCCCCTTAATTAGATAGATAGAATGTAGGGTATTTAGGGTTTAGGGTATTTAGGCTTAGGTTTTAGGGATACAGCCCCCCTTAAGTAGATAGAAGATGGCTTTGGGTGTATTATGAAAAGATCCCTCCATATATCCCATATTTTATCTACTTCAGGGGGACTATACAGGTCCAGGGTTTGGTATTGTGGGTGGCTGCAGAGATTTCGAGCTTGAAAAGCTTCAGGGTTGGGGGTGTTACCTGGACCCCAAAAGTAGGTAAAATCATAGCCTAAAGCACCTAAAAGAAACCCTAAACCCTAAACCCTAAATCCTAAACCCTAAATCCTAAACCCTAAACCCCCTAAATCCTAAACCCTAAGCCCCCTAAATCCTAAACCCTAAACTCTATTCTACATACTGTTGGGGTTCAGGTAAGGCTTGAGGAGCTTTGGGCTTGGGGGCCTTCTCGGAGTTTCGTGCCCAGGTTTGTTTGGGGTTTAAGGTTTTTGGTTTTAGGGCCTTAGGGTTTTGCGGGTTTAAAGTATTTTGGGGTTTAGGGTTTTGGGCTTAGGGTTCAGGGTTTATGTTGCTCTTTCTTTTTCCTTCCTTGTTTTATATTTCGGCCGGCATCTGAAGGAACCTATTAGAGATGCAAAGGTATATGGAGCTATATGGGGTTGTAAAAAAACCGTATTGAATCCTTCATAAACTTCAACCTTATCGTTGTTGTTACTCCTTATTGTTTCAATGTATTTGGGGTTTCCTTGCTTTTCCAAGTAATGAACTTCGAGTGATGAGCTGTCAGCCAAAATTACAATGAGTCAGGTAGTTCTGACTG
>CAJNIZ010046088.1:16396-41745 GCA_905231905.1 Symbiodinium pilosum | reverse complement strand
TTTGGGGTTCAGGGTTTAGGGTTTAGGGTTTGGGGTTCAGGGTTTAGGGTTTAGGGTGGTTGTCAAAATTATGATCCCTTTTTGGGGTACCCTGGGCCCATAATTTCGACAGCCACCCGTATGAGTATTGTATGATGGACCCTTCTGGTGGTTGTTACACCATGAATGCGGGCAAGGAGACTTCAGTGCCTTCCCCAACCCTTGCTTTCCCTACTTTACCTTTGTAGCATCCCTTTTAAAGGCTACTCCAATCTCCTTCATCTAAGGGCACCTGCTAAGAACTTCATCTTCTCCTCAATTTTTGCTTGCCTGGAAGCTTAGGATAACTGCGGCGGCCACGGCGACACGTTCGGCCACTACCACTACCATGCTCCTCCCCTGTGCCTCAGCTGCACATGGGGGTTTCCCAATAGTATGGGTACCTTTTTGGGGGGGCCCACAACAAGGACTACAGTATTTTAGGGTCTATATTGGGCTACCCTAATCTTGGGAAACTACTACATTCTTGGGTCCCAGGAGTAGGTTTGAGGGCCCGGGCTACCAGGGTCCGAAGTGAATCTTTGAAAAAACGGGAGGTCTCATTTGTTGCTCAAGTTTACCCTAAACCCTAAAACCCTTAAACCCGAAATTCAGGTCCCTCTTCAGATTTCGTAGGTGAGGAGCTCGGAGAGGACGAGCTTATTTGGCAGCAGAACTACCGTAGGTCTCCAGGGTTTAGGGTTTAGGGGGTGAACAGTCAAGACATTGCATATTGTGGAGTCTGATTTTCAGACACTGCTCAAGTGGGCTCAAAACAGCCTATCGTTGACGCGAAGCGGATGAACGATCAATCCAGATGTACAAGACTAAGCTGACAAATTTCAATAGAAATTACATCAAGAATAAGGGTAGTCATAATGATTCTCATTAGACCCTGCCCCCCAAAGACCCAAAACCGTTGAACCCCGAAGCCATAAAAGAAAGACCCTGAAGTCCTTAGCCCGTCAATGTTTTAATCAATATTTTCACCCCTAAACTTGAAGTCCGTCAGCCCTCGCACCCGTAACCCTCAACTCTAAGACCGTAGGCTCTCACACCCTAAAGCCTCAAATCCTAAACCCTTAAATTCTTACACTCATGTAGGTAAGCGTCAAATGCTAGACCCTTAAACTCCTACACTTGGTAGGTAAACCTCAAATCCGAAACTCTTAAACCCTAAACCCCAAACCCTGAACCCCAAACCCTAAACCCTAAAGCCTAAACCCTAAACCCTAAACCTTGGGTCCTAAACCCCAAACCCTAAACCTCAAACCCTAAACCCCAAACCCTAAACCCCAAACCCTAAACCCTAATCCCTAAATCCTAATCCTTGTAGGTGCCTCCTGCGCTCTTTGGGCGTCACCGTGCCTGCGGGCGACTGGTGGAAGAAGGGCGGAAGAGCATCATGGGCAGCTCAGGGCCACGAGGTGCCAGGGTTAGTGTTCTTATGAGGTTTCGAGGATTTGGGAGATCTAGGGATTAGGGGATTTAGGGTTTAGGGTTTTTGGGAATGATTAGGGTTTAGGGTGTTGGGGAGTTAGGGTTTAGGGTTTTGGGGTTTCGGGGAGTTAGGGATTAAGGTTTAGGGTTTAGGGGTTAGGGTTTAGGGTTTTGCGTTCAGGGTTTTGGGGATTTAGGGTTTAGGGGTAAGGGTTTGGGGTTTTGGGGATTTGGGGTTTAGGGTTTCGGGTTTAGGATTTAGGTTAGGGTTTAAGCCCTAAACCCTAAGCTGCCGTAGGGCTTAGGGTTTAGGGTTTATTAGAAGTAGGCCAGGGAAATCGGCAGCGTGCGACACCTGCAACCTGACTTTCAAAACTCCTGGTTTAGGGTTTAAGGTCTAAGTAAGGTTTAGGGTTTAAGGTCTAAGTAAGGTTTAGGGTTCAAGGTTTAAGTAAGGTTTAGGGTTTAAGGTTTTAGTAAGGTTTAGAGTTTAAGGTTGAAGTAAGGTTGAGGGTTCAAGATTTAAAGTTCAGAATTTCAAGTTTAGGTGTATCAAGGCTTCCCGGGTCGTACCCCTCAGGTTGTATTCAAAAAAGGTTCCCTTATATAGCCCTTACATGAACCAATGTGGTCCCCTAGGGTTCTTTAAAAGGATCCCAACACCCTAAACACCTAAAGCCTAAACCCTAAAACCCTAAACCCTAAACTGCTCCTGGTTAAGGGTTTAGGGTTTGACCCCTAAGCTGCATGCAGACAGGTGCAGGTCGGGTGGGCTTTGGATGGCGCGCGACGTGGCAGTCACGATGAGGGGATGAAAGGTTCAGCGTTTAGGGCAATAAACCCTAACCCCTTGAGTCAACTGTCGGTTTCTTGTAGGGTTCTACTGATAGTTAGGGTAAGTAAAAAAAGTTCTGTCGGACACTTGGGACCCGTTCTAGGGCTACACTAAAGATCCGCTGGTTGGGCGGCTGGTTTGCATATGGAGCCCTGAAGCCTAAACCTTAAATCTGAACCTAAACTCTAAATCCTAAACCCTAAATCCTAAACCCTAAACCCCTGAACCCTAAAGCGCTTGTCTTACTGGCTTGCTGGGTTGCTAAAGCTGCGAGTAGATTGGGTTAAACGTCCGCGTCGCATGTATTTTCTAGAGACTGGGAGCCGTTGCACCCTAGGAGTTGAGGATGTTAACACAGGGATTATACAGGGAGAACTGAAAAGAACACGGAAACTACCATTTGTTGTTGAGGGTTTAGGGCATGGTGATTTTTGTAAGGATGTTTTCCTCCAGTTAGAGAAGTTCTGATTTCTTCTTCGGCTTTTTCGTCTTTTTGTCCTTTGCAGGTTTGGTTGTCTACTTCTGGACTCTGGTGGCCCTAAACCCTAAACCCTAAACCCCCCAAGGCAGCAAAATGGGTCCGGGGCCACAGGAGGACCCAGTCTCATCGTCGGAGATCCCAAATTTCTACCCTAAATCCCAAACCTCATGCCCTAAGCCCCTAAGCCCCTAAACCCCAAACCCTAAGCCCTAAATGGCTCGAGAAAGCCCAGCGAGACATGTTAGACTGTTAGCAGGACACCAGTGTCCCCAGACCCTAAACCCTAAGTCCCCTAGCCCCAAACCCTTAACCCCGGGCCCCAAAACCTAAATCCTGAACCCTACACCCTAAATCCTGCATTCTAAACCCTCAACCCTCAGCCCTACAAGGTCCAAGAAACAAGCCTTAAGAGACCTGCGTGGGCCCAAACCCTACCCCTGTTCCCTCGACCCTAAACCCTACATCTTAAACCCTGAACCCTGAAACCAAACCCCGAAATCTTAAACCCTAAAACCTAAACCCTATATCCTAAACCCTAAATCCTAAACCCTACGCCCTAAATTCGAGCCTCCCAGGCCCATCATGGGACCTTACCGCGCCGGCATCCTGGCAGATGTCGCAGAGCTTGATGAGACTGGGACTTTGGTTTTACAGGGGGGTTGGGGTTTAGGGTTTAGGGATTAGGGTTTAGGATCTAGGGTTTAGGGTTTTGGGGATTTAGGGTTTAGGGTTTAGGTTGGGTCATTCCCCCTCCCAGTAACTAGTAACTGTCCTTAGAGGGGCCTTATTAAGGGGGTTCTTATAATTCCTATAACCCATTGCGGCAACAGTTACTGTAAGGGGGAATGACCCCAGGTTTAGGGTTTAGGGATTCCAGGTTTAAAGCTTAAGGGCTTAGGGTGTAGGGGTTTAGGGCGCAAGGTTTAGGGGTTTTGGGTCTTGGGCTTAGGGCTTAGGGGTTTAGGTTTTAGGGGTTAAGGGTGTAGGGGTTGATGGTTAAGGGTATGTGGCCTAAATAGCTGCCGACTGAATACGCATGATGTAGAATCAATTGGAAAAGAACATGGAAGATGGAAAGGACAATAATTTGCTATAGCATGTAAACCCTATGACTTACTAACTACATACCTGTACCATCTGATGGCATTCTACATTCAGCGCGGTCCAGGCAGCCGTGTTCTATAAGGACTCAAGTAAGAGTGAACTAACCCCTAGAATGCAGAATAACGCTAGTCGTGTCTCTTGTTATCCTACTTACTAAGACCCCCCTCGACTTTCCAACCCTAAACCCTGAACCCTAGATACACTGTAAATCCCCAGCATTTCGACCAGGCTTAGCTATTCTTGCTTGAGACCCTACCCGTCTGACAGCCTTGTGAGGTTTAGGGTTGTAGCGGGGCAGAAACCCCATACCCTAAACGCCCTAAACCCTAAACCCCTACCCCTGTGCCCCTGCTCACCCGCATGTACACAGGAATGCCATGGCGCTATCGACAAGGCCTCAGGTGAGTACAAGTACTACATGGTGCTTTGGCCCTTAGGGTTTAGGGGTTAAGGGTGCTTTGGCGTTTAGGGGTCCCTTTTAGGGGTTCTAGAGACATATTTTGGCTTTTCCAGGGCCTATGGAGATATATCAAGGAACCTATACATATGTACCTATATATGAATATACAGATATGTGATATATAGAGGTATACATATTTCTCAACTCGAGGGTTGTTTCCGGAGATCTTTTGAGGCAAGTCCATGTTTAAGGTTACTTCAATGGGCTTCGGGGCCGCCAGTAAACCCAAAACCCTATGGTCCGCCTTAAGTAGATAGAATATCGGGTATACGGGGATCCCAGTATAATAGACCCAAAGCTATAGTCCATCTACTTAAGGGGGACTCTAAAACCCTAAGCTGGCCGTAAACCCAGGGTTTGCCATATATTATATATATATAGTGCAAGCTGATAGGGTTCTTCCTGCCGAGAAGAACCGGCCAATTCCAGACGGACCGTTCTTCGGTGGGTTGAGGAATTTAGGGTTTGGGGGTTCGGGGTTTAGGATTTGGGGTAGGTTTTGTCGAGGCTCCCTGATCCTGTTGTCCTGGGTTCAGCTGCCTTCATGTGGTCTATAGTCTAAACTCCTAGTATCCGCCTTCATAACCCCTATAATAGTCCCCTATATATTCTCCTATATGATCCCCTTTAAGGAGTTTAGACTATGGCTCAGGTGGTCTATAGGGTTCTGTGTATTCAATTTGTTCCTAACCCAAAGCATCCTCGCCCCATGCGGGTGACACTCTGCGTTTTGGGAGGACATACACTCCTGGAAAATGTGGAAACCCAAAAGGGGCCCACTGAAGACTACAGTCCATCCGAAATGGGGCCATATGGTTTTCCATGTTAGTTTGGGAGAGGACCCCAATATAGACCCCAAAACATTTCAATCCTCATAATTGGGACCCCTAAAATGGTACCCCTAATTTTGGGAAACCCCCATACTCCTTGGAAAAGACACCACTTTGTGAAAATGCTCTCACTTCATCCTCCTGCAATAGGGTTTAGGGTTTAGGGGAATGTTGTAGGCTCCTGGGAAAGATGCGATCCACTGCTGGGGAGACCAGCCCAACTAAGCCCTACAGCCTACCAGGACTCTCCTTGTACCCTTTAGATATGGGTATATGGTCCCTATTTAGGGTATATAGAGGGTAGAAGGAGGGTCTAGGTATGTAACATACCAGAGAATAGCTTCCACTTCTTAACATATTCCTGAAACTCTCTAAACCCTAATTAAACCTAACCCTGATGTAATGTAGTAGGTTTCATTCCCTCTCAACCCTATGCAACCCTAAGCATCTTCTTGAGAAGCTCCAAAACGCAAAGCCCTAAGACCCCTACATATATCTATATATATATATATATATAACCCCCATAAACCCCCTATAATCCCTGTAGTCTCCATTTTCTTTTCCCTATAAGACCCCCGATATTATACCCCTATATATAAAAATCTCCCCTCAAGGTGCTGGAGGCTCCGTTCATGCCGCCCTGCCTTCGCGGTACCCTGGGCCACCCCGAAAGCAGTTAATCTGGAGCTGCTGGTAGGGGAGCTTGTGGTCTAGGGTTTAGTGCTTGAGGTTCAGGGCTTAGGACTCATCAGGGTTTTGGGTTCAGGGTGGAGTTCAGGATTCGGGGTTAAGGGGTTCAGGTTCAGGGACGGGGCTTAGACCATATCATAAACCCTGAATCCCTAAAACCAAACCTGATGGTATGGGGGTTGAAAAACTTCAAACTCAATGGCCCGCCTCTGTGATGAGTTGTCTACGTATGATCCCTTTTGGGGGGATTCCTGAGCAGGGGCTGTAAACTAGGAAGCCCCAAAAAGGACATAATTTGGATAACCTCTTGGGATTCCTTATTAGGGGCTGTATACTGGGAAGCCCAAAGAGGGATACAATTCTGATAATCCCTTATATGAGTAGTATTTTATTTTGTGATACTTTGGTACCCAAGATAGAGTAAGATTATATCCTCCTTTTGGGGTATAGTATCTTACTAGGTTCAACCACAAAAAAATAACGCTACTCATATGCCCAATGAGGCGGGCCCTGGACTTTCCATTATTGGGAGCTCTTCAACTGCCATCTCTCACGGTTCAGTGCTTAGGAAATTAGGAGAACGTCAGATGTTGTAGGTGACCTGTTGCAGTCATTCTTGGGTTGTGCGCCGTTTGTTCGTTGGATGTTGCTTGAACATGGTTCAACCCAACCCCTGAATCCCTAAACCTAAAGCCCAAAATCTAAACCCTAATCCCTAAACCCTAAACCCCAAAATCTAAACCCTAAACCCTAAACCCCAAAATCTAGACCCGGACTCCAAAAAGCCGGTATTTCCTGGGGCCCGGGATGCAAATTGAAGTTCTTCCGCACCCGAGGCAACGTTACCGGCTACCGTGGCCAGAAGGGCGGTGAAGCCTGCAGCCGTCAGCAGAGGCGGTGTGCATGAAAAGTAGTATATTATGCGGTATGAAAATATACTATAGTAGTATATGTTATAGTATGTTAAGGTATATTCTGGTATATGATAATATACTATAATAGTACGTGTTATAGTATGCTGTGGTATATTATGGTATATTTTCTGGTTTTAAGGTTTCGGGGTCTATATGGGACTACTATAGGGGATATTGAGGGGGATACTCGGAGTGTAGACTATATATAGCTCGCTTGGCACCTCACCTACATAGAGGCTAGTTGGGGGGTCTATAGGGATTTAATTTTCTTTTGTGCTCAGTCATGCTCGCACCATGCATAACTCCTTGACAAGGTTGGAACTGCACATGTCAATCTGCAAGCTCAGAGACAGTAGGGTTTAGGGTTCAGGGTGGTTTAAGGCGCCCCATCACTTTACGCAATAGTTGCAAGGACTTGCCACAGCATCCAGTTTAAAACTCTAGGAAGTCAGGCCTCAGGGTGTTGCTAGGTTCTGTGACGCGCAATTTTGCTTTTCACGTCCTGCAGCAAGATGTCTGAGCATGTTTTCTTCAGGGCCTTTACCAAGCGCAAAGCAGTCCTTATTCTTGAGTATGTGGGCTATACCCGCGTGTGAGCAAGATGTGGGAGCCAGCCTTGCCTGCACTTGTTCAAGCCTGCTTCTTTGCCGTGCGTGTGGAAAGTCAATCACGATCCATGAAACAGTTTGTTCATAGCCTTCCTTATAGAATTATCCGCAAGAGGGGCCCCGGCACTCGGTTTTCTCTGGGTGAAACCAATGCCTGGCCAGGCTCGAAGACGCCCTGGTCGTGAACTCTGGGCCTTTGGGCCGGGTCCTCCAAGGCAGTGGCTGCCCTGGACACGCCGTCTTCGAGGATGTCAGGAGACGTGGCAGTGTGGGGGTTTCCCAAAATTAGGGGTCCTCTTATTTTGGGAAACTACCATGTACCGGTTTCCGGTTCTTCTTCTTGCGCGTAACTGTGGGTAGCTGGAGCCTTTGCATCTGCAGCCCTGCATCAAGTCCCAAGTTCTAGCTTTGGGCCTTCCACCATCCAAGAAAGTCAATGTAAGACAGACCAAAATTAAGCCAACGACCAAGTCTGCAAGTCCAAAATCGCTCGACATGTTGTGTCATGCGGCTTCCGACTATAGCTTCTCAGCAACGTGCTATTGCCCTGTTTGAGTGCAACCGTGTCGTTAGAATCGCAGTCGACAGTGCTTTAACTATTCGATTAGGTGGCAATTCTAAAAGAGTGTGAAACGGTTGTGAGGCTGTTGCCCAAGAAGGTTTTGTTGGTTGCAAAAAAGAACAGTCCCCACCCCAACGCTCCTTCCAATTTTCGTGCAGGACCGGTCGCCCCGCTGGCACCAAGAAGCTCGCGGTCAGGCAGCTGCAAACTACCTGCGGCACCGCCTGCGGGACAGCCTGTGGCACCGGCTGTGGCTCAGCCTGTGGCACGGCCTGCGGGTCGGCCTGCGGCACGGCCTGCGGTGCCTGCGGTACGGCTTGTGGCACTGCCTGCGGCGCGGCCTGCGGCGCTTGCGCTGCTTGTGGCACTGCCTGTGGAGCGTGTGGCGGAGCCTGTGGAGCTGCCTGTGGAGCTTGCGGCGCAGCTTGCGGTGCTGCCTGCGGCTCCTGCGGCACTTTTCTGGGCACTTGCCCTGTTGGCGGGGCCTGCGGAGCATGCGGTGCATGTGGGGGTGGCTGCGGAGCAGCTTGCGGTGCAGCATGCGGCACGGCATGCGGGGCAGCCTGCGGCACGGCATGCGGAGCTGCCTGCGGAGCTGCCTGCGGAGCTTCCTGTGGAACAGCTTGTGGTGCAGCCTGCGGTGCCGGCTGCGGAGCCGCGTGCGGCACAGCCTGCGGAGCAGGCCGCAGGCTCGCCTGCGGTGCATGTGGTGCTTGTGGCGCATGCGGTGCCTGCGGTGCATGCGGTGCATGTGGCGCCTGTGGAGCCTGCGGAGCAGCCTGCGGTGCCTGTGGCACCTGCGGTGCCTACCAGTGCCTTGGGCAGAAGTTCTGTGCGAAAGGCCTCACGCAGATGCACAAGGGCGTGGCGCTCAGCCTGTCGCAGTGCAACTTGAACGGCTACAATATCGTGATCGACCAGAAGCAGGACACTTCCAGAGCCCTCTTGTGTTTATGAGCCTATGTATCTGGAGCATTGGAGCTCAAATGAGGTTAGCAGTTAGCAAGTACGTGCACGACCAACCGGACCATGAGGCGTCTTAGGCCGGAAGTCTCTAGCAATCTGCTGCAAAACTGACGGGTTCACATCTGTTAATCCATCCCACGAACGGTATTAACGATTTAGTTTCATGAACATGGATGCATTTGTGCAATGGTAATTGTGGGTATACAACATGGGAAGGAATTGAGTTACTTGGCCAGCGAGAGCCTCCTCTCTGTACCAAACAATCCTAAGACAACCTAAAGGTAAACCTTGAACAAAGAGGTTTAGGGTTCAGGGTTTAGGGTTACATTTCCTTTACGCAGGACCTCACCGACGTCACCTACACCTTCGAGAACGGTCGCATGAAGGCCTCGGCCAAGCGCGCTTTCAACACGGGCGACGCGACGGACCTGGCCCCTTTGCTGTGACAGTCATGTCTTTCCCTAGGGATCCAAGTACACAAATAGTACCTACATTGGGCCCCAAAGTCTGTAAATATTACCTACATTGGGCTATTTGGATCCCTAGGGGTTCCGAATATGAAGCAACCTTAGCTATGACTGCGCTTAATTAGTATTTGGCCAGAATCAATGGTATTCGATGATCATAGTGAAGTTGTCTAAAGACAAGCGGTCAGGTGTGACTTGTCATAGACGAAGAGAGCAATGCCGTTCTGAACAACGAGTATTGAGTGCAATGGAAGGTTCATGCTACTCGAAGTGTGGGTTTAGGTTTACGGCTTGAGGTCTACGTCGTGTCAACACCGCAGAACGCTGACCATGGTCATGCATTCTCACCAAAGCCCTATAGCGCTAAACCCTTTAATCCGAACCTTACTCAAGGGTGCGATCTAGAAGAAAGTTGGAACACAGCCTTTAGGGTTTGGCGTTTAGAAATCCTTCAGCCCAGAACCCCATGGCAGCACAATGTGAGGTGCTGGCATCTGGAACTCCGTACTATGTCATCATGGCCCTTGGCGGCAACAGCTCCTTGGCAAAAAAAAGGGTTCTTCGGGATCCACACCCCAAAGTCCTAAGTTCACCTGAGCTTAGAGTCTAAACTCCTGGTATTCCCCCTTAGCCCCTAGAATACTCCCCTATACAATCTAGCCTCAACCTTAAGCCTTAGTAGGAGCCTACCTTGAACACCAGTGCGCTGTTAGGGTTTATGGTTTAGGGACCGTTGCTTCCAAATGATTGGGGTAGAGTTGGGTAATGCCCCCACCCAGTAACAGTCTATATTAGGGGGCCTATTAAGAGGCTATATATAACTATATTATATTTATTATCCAACTGTTACTGAAGGGGGGCAGTACCCAAGGGTAGAGTGGCCCGTCATTCCGGGGCGGCCGAGGTAGTAACTTTGAGAGAAGTTGAGCTGCCCAGCATAGCAGGCAAGTAGTGTTTTTTGGGGTTGCAAGAGCGCCCACCGATACAGATATCCAGCGGAGGCAGAGATTTCGCAGAACAATTTTTATGTGTATGGGTCTTGCTTAGGGCCCCGCATTTGTAGCACCCCCATATAGTTTAGAGACTCTCTACAGCCTGCGTACAATGCACATATGAACAGTCATCAATACTTGTATAATTAGGTCTAAAAGATAGGAGTCACGCAAAGAGCTCCAACAGCAATACACCCCGCTCAGAAGCAGACCCTTCAATCAAAGACCGAAAACATGACTATTTTGGCGGCGTCCTCCGGAAACGATCACTTTTATTTGCATCCGGCGCCCACAAGGACAGGATCTCAAGTTATCCTCAGCATGGGACTCTACGAACTTGCATCCCGTAGTACCGCCTATTTCTTTGGGAATTATAGTAGCCAATTTGTATTGAAATAAAACTCTCAGGAAATGTTAACATGATGCTTTTATTGCAGGTCTAGGGAAATTACATTTACAGGGCCGTGTCCTCGTGTACCCGCCCAGATCTCCATGCCCTTGAACCTCCAACCCTACCCCAACGTTAAGCGCTGAAACCTACACTCCCGAGATCCTTTGAGCCCTAGACCCCAAACCCAAACCCTAAAATCCCAACCTAAGCCCTAAACCTCAAACCCAAACGCTAAACCCAAACCCTAAATCTCCAAGCCCTGGAGCAAAGAGCCCATGAGATCCTACCATGAATGTGGCCTACCACGGGAGCTCTGCCACTCAGATCCTTGCTTCAAGCTAGCTTCTTCTTCTTGTTTTTTGGGGTTTGCCGGGTTGTCCTTTGGGATCTTTTTGAATTAATTTCCCCTGCTATTTTCATTTTGTAGAGAACCATAATAGTAAAGAAGGTTCAAAGGGCTTAAAGGACAACCCCGTTTAGGGTTTGGGGTTAGGGGTTCTCCGTTTCGGGGTTGTTGGGGCTGAAGGTTTTGGATATTGTTTTTTGAAGTTTGCGGATTCGGGATTCATTAGGCGTGTTAAGTTTTGGGTGTGTGGGTTAGGCAACCCCAAACCTTAAAACCCTATTTACGAGCTCAAGGGTTTGATTTGGGTTCGGGTTCGGTATTCACAGGTCTCCTGGCCTGCATTTTGGGTTTGGGAATTACGGTGTTGGGTTTTGGGTTTTGGGAGTACCTGGGCCCCAAAAGTAGGTAAAACAATTGCCCAGGACCCCTAAGAATAGACCAAAAGGTCATTACTCCACTGAGTTCAGGTCCAGGTCGGCATTCAAAACCTAGTCCCCCTGCTACATTACAGGGTTTGGGGTTCAGGGTTAAGGCCCCAAGTTTCACACTGTAATCTGAAGAGAGGCCGAAACACCCCAAAACTTAGGACCTCGAGGGGTACTTAATTGAGGAATTTAGTGTGAAACAGACCTGAAGTATAACTAGTATAACCTACAAAGTAGCCTACAGTTCTTAAGTCTTAACCTTGTAGCTGCAAAAGCTGCATTTTCCTTCCCCAAACTAACTTGACGGCCCGGAAGGGTCCGAAAGACTGCACAGTCCTTTTGATTACACGGCACCAGCCCAAAGGGTCCATGCACCCAATAATTAGGTACTTGGGTTTTGGGTAATAGTAAGTAATATGGGTTTTGGGTAAGGTTTTGAGTATTGAATACTTGGACCCTTAGGGCAGCCCAAAAAGGGCACTAAAAGACCGCCCACAGCAGCTTCCATGTCTGTTTGGGAGGGGGTTCAAAGGGGACCCACGTGTGAATTCCATGCTTGCATCTTAGTCACACAGCAAAGTCTTAAGCACAATGCCTTCAGGCGGCCTAGGGTGATGATTCTGCAGGGCCCCTTCGTTATGATTCCTATATCTTGTTTTGTAGGAGCCTGACGTTTGACCCTAAACCCTAAACCCCTAAACCCTTTAGTCTCGTGTGTAGGGCCTTCTCGGGTTCCCAACAAAGAAATTGCCTATGAAAGAACTTGGTCCGCTTCAGCTAAACCCGAAACCGTCATCCCTACACCCCAAACCCTAATCCCTAAACCTATAGTCCCCCTTAAGTAGATAGAACATAGGGTTTTAGGGTTTAGGAATTAGGGTTTAGGGATTATAGGTTTTATGGATTAGGGTTTAGGGATTAGGGTTCAGGGAAAGCCAGATTCTATGTACTTAAGGGAGACTATACACTGAGTGACAGGAACCTGGTGTGCCTCAGCACCCTGTCCCAGAAATACGAGTGCAAAGCGGCTTCGGAGTGGGTGCCGGGGCTGGATACATGGGTTTAGGGTTTAGGGTTTAGGGTCGGGGCTGGATACATGGGTACTTGTAGTTCCTTAGCCCCAAAAGTATGTAAAAATAATAGCCCTAAACCCATACTAACAGCCATAAAGGCAATTATTTTACATACTTTTGGGGTTTAGGTTGGGTTTATTACCATTAATTACTTTGGTTGTAGCCTTGGAATCTCAAAATTCGGAGATTAAGGAATTCTGAGAAGCCCAATAATGGTAAGTTTGCATGGGCTTGAGGGTTTAGGGTTCAGGACTTCGGGATTCGGCTTTGGGGTTTAGGGCTTAGGCTTGGAGGGTCAGGGGGACTTAGTAAGTACGTTCTTCATGCGGATAACTACTGTTGATGCTAAACATCCTGCATGACCCTAGTATACCATAGTACCAGAATTCCCAAGGTATAGGGTGCTCAGGGTCAAGCAGGATTTTTAGTATGCACCGTAGGATTACCATATGGATTAAAGGACTTACTAAGTCCCCCTGGCCTTCAAAGTAGCTTCTTCAAAGTGCGGAGTTTTAGGGTGTAGGTTTCAGGGCTTCTTGTTGGGGCTTTGGGGCTTGGGGTTTCAAATTTTGGGGGTTTGGGGCTTACAGTTTTTGGGTTCGAAGTTTGGGGTGTGTGCTTCGGGCCTAGGGTTTTGGGCAAAAGGCTTAAGGTTCCAGCTCTAGGGGCCGGATCGTTTAGGGTTTAGGGGGGAATGAGTTGGTAAAGAGCATGGAAAATCAGATGCAAACTTTGGCTACATTGTGGTTTATTGGTGTTGGATGTAAAGGCCTGAAAGATTACCAACATGCCTTTAGTTTCGTGATGTAGCTATAGTAACCTAAACACCCTATCATAAACAGGCCCCTACAGTAGATTCTTCAAAACGGCAGGCTACGGGTTTAGGAGCCGAAAGCATGGGGTTCTTTGCTCATGCCCCCGGCGGCCGCCGCATTTTGGAGGCACTGATTTGTAGACTAAAGGCCTAAACCCATCAACCCCTAACTCTGCAATTCTAAGCCCTATCCCCTGGATTCAAAACTCTAAATCCTATGCATCCACAATTTTAAGCCCTTAACTCTAAAGTGCACGGCACGGTGAGATTTTGGGCTTAAAAGTGAGGAGTTTCAGGTACCCATATAGTAGGTCCTTGGGTTATAGATAGTATAAATTTATATGGGGGTTTCCCAAAATTAGGGGTACCATTTTAGGGGTCCTTATAATAAGGATTATAGTATATTGGGGTCTATATTGGGGTCCCTTTATTTTGGGAAACTACCATATAGGGACTTAAGGACAGGAACGCAATACATAGGTAACTGCATGGGCCTCTAGGGTGTGGTCTAGTGAGGTTGTCTTCCGTGCGTGACTAGTACTGCACCAGGTCTGGGGAGGCATCCTACGGCCGGTGGAAGCCGTTCACATAACCTAAATGAGCTACAGTCTAAACTCCTTGAAGGGGGGTTATATAGGGGATCATATATGTGGACGACTATAGGGGTTATTAATGCTAGGAGTTTAGACTATAGCTCAATGATCTTGATTCTCGTGAACGACAGTACGTTAGGGACAAGTGGTGGTGGTGCAAGATTTCCTCCATCAAGAACTGGCTGATGGGTTTCCCAGCAGGATATCTTACAGTAGCTAACTTTCCTGGCACCATGGTTTCGCCACAGACTTTAGGTATGTGGAGACTTTGCGTTGCCTAATAACCCCAAATCCCTAAACCCTTAGACCCTAAGCCCTAAACTACCCAAAACCCACGTCCCTCCCATACTTTGAATTCCTCGTATCAGAGTTGTCCTCTGCACAACTGTCCTGTATACTAGGGCAATTTTATCTACATAGATGCCATCCACCCGCCCAAAGGATGTCAAGTACCCACATAGTACGAAGTATGGTTTATGTAGTAGGATTTTCCTTTATGGTTTGGGTAAGTATCTCCTAGATGGGTACTTAGGACCATTTTGGCTGCAAGTAGCAGCATTCCTACAAGCCTACGCGAGATGTTGCGGAGATACCGGGGTCCTGTTGGGTGAGAAGGAAGATCTGTCTTCGAAATATAGTCCATGAAAGGGGTTTAGAGTTTAGGGCTTAGGGACATTTAGGGACCACAGGACTTGAGCAGCATATGAGCCCCTTGTTGGACTGATCCAGAATTTTGCAAGTCCAACCTTCACGCGGGAAGGTTCCACAAACAGGTCCTAAACCCTAAACCCTAAGAGAGCACCTATAAGTCGTTTTCTAGTAGACCCTAAACCCTAAACCCTAGTTTGCCGTATACAGCGGGAGCCCTGGTTTTGGATCCTCACACATGAAGCTCCAACAAACAATCCTGGCTCAGATGCATTTATGACAGTCCCTAACCGTTGGCGGCTAAACCCTAAACCCTACACCTAAGAGGTATCTCTTGGACTTCGTGCCTGGAGAAACAGTCCGATAAGAAAACAAACCTTCAACCCTATAAACCCAAAACCAAAGCCCTACCCTTGGAGCCTAAATCTGAAAATTTTGATGGAAATAGAACAGTTGAGACAGGAAGCCGAAAGTGCCACATAGTTGGGTTTAGGGTTGAGGGTTTTGATCAGGGCTCCAACCATGCGCCCCAAGCAAAGCCTTGAGTCCAACTCCCTAAACCCTACACCCTAAACCCTAAACCCCCTAAACTAATCCACAGCATTGGATCCAAAGCTTTTCAACATTCCGCCGTGCAACGTGGGAGAACTTGGCTCCAACCCAAAAGCCTCAAACCCTAATCTCCAAACCCTAAACCCTAACTCCTAAATCCTACTCCTTAACTGGGTAGGCCCCTGGGAAATTTAATATTTTCCCTACTTGCTTTAATAGGGGACCCTATGTATTCATATTTTTCAAAGGGTTTTAGGGGCCACCCCAGTTAAACCCTGAACGAAGTCAGTCTGACTTCGCAACTTAGGGGAACATGGCTCCAACTCTTCCTCAAAACGATGCCGCCGGTGCAGCGGCTCCCAAGGGGATGCTTGGCCTGTGAAAAATGAGCTATAGTCTAGACTACTTAAAGGGGTGTTATATAGGGGATCATATAGGGAACTACCATAGGGGGTATTCAGGGGGATGCTAGGAGTTTAGACTATAGCTCAAGGGGGTACCTGAATGCGGACTAATTATAAGGGATATGTAGGGTTTATGGGGTTTAGGGTCTGGGGACTAGGGTTCAGGGCTTGGGGGTTTCCCAAAATTGGGGGGTACCGGGGTACCATAACAAGGATTACAGCATTTTGGGGGTCTATATTTGGTTTCTCCTTGAATTGGGAAACTATCGAATGGATATGTGGTGTTCAAAGCTGAGGGTTACTGAGGCTACATAGGGTACAAAGATATGTGTGTATATATATATACATATTTATGTATGTCTAGATGATATCGATGTTGTGTTTGAGGTTTGCCTTATCAAGGGGGGTTGGTTCTTGCTGTAGGGCTACGACGGGTATATCAGGACAGTGCAGGGAATCTAGCCGAATTGCGAGCATGTAAGTTTCGCATGATACGGGGAGGATACAGAGGTTCTACAGGATTTGCACAGGGAATGCAGCATCACAGGAGCTGCTGCCAACATTTGGGCCTTAGACTTTAAACCCTTAGCCCTAAACCTTAAAACCTAAGCCGTAAGCCCTAAGCCCCAAACCCTAAACCCTAAACTGGACATGGGGCACCTCATACAGTCCTGGACATGTTCAGTGAGAAGAACGCATGCGTGCTAAGTTTACAGCAAGTACCTGGATGGAGAGAGAGAGAGACTGGACCGTGAAAGATCCTCAAGCCTTTTAGGATTCAGGGCTTCGGGCTAAAGATGGTTCAGGGTCCAGGGTTTAGGGTTTGGGGTTTGGGGGGTTTTAGAGTTTCGGACTTAGTACTTTCTGGTAATTCTAATAAAAGTCCTAACCAAAAAACCATACCAAACTCAACAGGGAACTGCATTGGAGGGTGTAGTTAGGGTTTGGGGTTTAGGGTTTAGATGGCTACTGTCAGAAATGACGCGTCTGGCTCTTGCTCCATCTGCCTCATTGACTTACTTAGCCAATAGATGAAGTTTTGAACCTTTTTGGGCTTCCTTTTTGGGTCTCTATAATAAAGTTTAAACTTGTTTAGCCCTGGTTATTGGGGAGGAGAGCATTGATGGTCAGTAGGGAAACCAGGAATGGACCCTTATAGAAGTCGCTACGAGCCCCTAGGTGAACCTCCCCTAAACTTGACTTAGGGTTAAGGGTTTAGGGTTAATTGCTTCACTTCCTGGTAACCACCAGTAAGCTACTGAAAGATGAAGTATTGAGCAGTATTGTATTTGAGCATCCTAATAGTCCCCAATACATGTACAGGCACAGTAAGAGTGATATTCTCCTTTGCATTATAGGATTGCGCGATAAATTCTTCTTCAGGCTTTCACGTTTCAAATGAAGAGCAGTATCTTACCTCGTTTCACCACCAGAGAGATGCTACTCAGCTGAGGCTGGCAATCACCCTCATGGCAGCTTTGTTGATGGTGGCCAGCTTGTCATAGGCCTGGGTTTACGGTTTACGGTCGTTGGATTGGAGGAATTACTACGAGATTTGCCATCACATATCTCTGCTGTGCGTATGTTAGTACTTTGAGCTTTGCAGTTTACAGCTTAACCTTTAAAAAGATGGGCCAAAAGGCCATAAGCCCGAAAGCTTAAACTATCAGAGCTTTTCAAATGGATGATTCAATGAGATGAGGTTGGCTGATGATGGTGAGATCTTATGCACCATGCCTGTCTATAGCAAGAAGCATAGTTACAACAGCGGCACGGCAACCGTGAGGATACCTGCTGCTATTGCTATCTAAAAGTTCTAAAGACATGCAAAGGAGCATGACACCAACAAGAGAATCAATGACCATTGCAATCGTTATGAGGACACTCAGCTCAAATGATACGCTGCAAGTCATTCAATACTGTTGATGGATCAAATCTTGCACCACCTAGGGGCCCTAAAGTACGGTAATTCCTAGGACTTGCAGGGACTTAAGGTTGTGCAAGATTTCCTCCATCAACAGTATCCCTGCAGGCCATTCCAGATCCTGACAGTGGCATTGGCCGCTGCGAGCAGTTCGAAGATCTTTCTTGACAGACACGAAGGGTCCAAGTACATAACTGACGCATACCCAAAACCTGCACCAGATGTACTTGTAACCTAGGCCCTCCTTCTACCCTCTAGAAACCCTAAAGAGGGACCATAGACCCATATTTAAAGGGTACAAGGAGGGTCCTGGAAAAGAGCTCCAAGTAGAGTATTTAAGTGCCTGGACCTTCCGGGGGAATTCAGCTTGCACTTTGTGGGTGTCCTGGCAGTGGAATGGCAGGCAGGGGCTTTTGTCGGTTAGACAAGCCCCCGCCTGCAAAAGTGCTAATGAAACGTGTATGAGGATTTCCCAAATTTAGGAGTACCTTTTCGGGGCGCTATTCGTAGGAGGTTGTGCTGGTTGCAAGTTACTATCAAAATCGCACCTCCCAAGGTTTGCACGGCAGTGGTTCTTCCAGTTAGCAAAAATGCTACATTGCGGATCACTTTTTTTTTTTGAAAACTACCATATCCTTAACCTGCCCAAACCTACTTTTCGTAGGTCCCCTATCAATTCTATATTAGGGATGATAATTGGACCCTACAAAAAAGAAGGTTTTGGTAGGTTAAGGATACTCTACGATGTTACCCCCAGAGTGGCCAAACCCTAAACCCTAGGCTGCTTCCTAGAGAGAAGTATCAGTCTGTAACATGCTGATTAGGGGTTTAGCCCACACATTAACAGCTGGTTAAAATGTATAGTATATTTATAGATTGACCCATATTATTGATTGTTAATGGAGGGGAAAGGACCCAAGGTTCAGGGCCTACGGGGCCATCGGCCCACCCCAAATCGGTGAGTAGATGCATGCGTTTGGGGTGGTTTCGGGTTTTCGGTATCGGGTTCTAATCTTGGGGGTTTGGGCGACGGAAACCCTCTGACTAGTTAAGCGTCAGGGTACCGCGGGCTAGCCTAGGCAATTCTCAGTCTCCCTCGTGGCTTATCAACCTAGATCCTAAACCCTCAACTCCCTAAACCCCGGGAACTTCATGGACAAAGAACTTGAGATGTATCCGCTGCCGGGAACCCGCAGCAACATGCATTTTTGACGCCCACTACGGGTCGCCCGCCCTCGGGTTGTGAAAAACCCAGGGCCGTTTCGTAAAGCGACAGATGGGGCCGTGGAACGAGCCACCATCATGACGCGGAAGAATCTATTTCTGGATAACTACTCTCGGAGGGCTTCTCCGAAGTTTGTTAGGAAAAGCCGCCAAACGACCGTGCCGGATGGCTTTGCCGGATTGCGCAAGCCTTCCACGCACATACGCTCACGCTGGGTGCGCACTAAACCCCGTAATGCCGCAATGCGGGCTTCCAGAAATCAGGGCCACTATAATCCTGTAGTTTCCTTTGGGATTCAAAATTTCTATCAAAGTACAACCCGGAGCATTGAATAACAGACAGATTCTTCGTATGGGTCTAAGTGGACTATGAATTTATAGCTCCCCTTAAGATAGAATATGGAGTATATGTGGATCTTATATTGTAATGTAATATACCCAACGCTATTTTCTATCTACCTAAGGGGGACTAGGGTCTCTAGCATCATAGCTCTCGGTGATCTGCGTTGACTTCTCCCTATTTGTGGAAACTACTGTTGACCCCTGATTAATAAACCCCTTCCCCTTAATACGGATTATAGTAAGGATCCCAATATTAAAGCCCGTAAAAGGAGGGGTGTTATTAAACAGGGGTCTACATTACCAATTGCTTTACAGCAGACCCTGTCAGGGTGTAGTGCACATGTAGTTGTTGCAGGTTGCTGCTACAGGGTTTGTGTGTCTATCCGCGCAAAGGATTGACAAGCACATCGGAAAAAGGAGCCATGGCGCACGCCTACAAACCTTAAACCTTAAGCCCAGGCCCTAAACCCTAAGCCCTGAACCCTATAAGCCTTAAACCCTAAGCCCTAAACCCTAAGCCTTAAACCCTAAACCCAAAGCCTTAAACCCTCACTGAGGGTCCTGGTAGGTAAAGGAACTATGCCTCACCCTTGCTCATCTAGGACCTTTCCCCATGGCACAAGCAAAGTAACAGGACATTTATGTAAGGGCTGCAGAGATAGGGATTAGGGTTTAGGGTTTAGGGTTCAGGGTCAAGGGTTGCAAGGGTTTAGGGTTTAGGGAAGGGAGGTACGGAGGATGCGAAACAGCCGGCATGATTCCAAGTACCGTATACGTTGGGAATTAGGGTGCTCCAGCATACTACGGTCATGCATAATTTCATTAGCTTGTTGATTTAAGATCGCATCGGCTCATGATGGTCATTCCTACTGCGAGTGTTCGCCAAAGTTGCTTCGGTACATACCTGAACCTCTGCCTGACCCTGAGTGCCCTCAAAGGCTCCAAGCACCAGTTTAGGGTTTAGGGGTTTAGCGTTGAAAATTATGGTACTACATGATACCAAGGTCATGCAGGAGTCTTTTGTATCAGCAGTATCAGCAAATGTGAAGCACTTTCCCAGCCAAGTAGAGAGCCGAATCGTTTGTAGTTTAGGGTTTTGGGTTCAAATAAAGATATGTACATGATGGTTTCCCCAAATAGGGAGATGGTAGGCCTCGTAAGGGGGCCGTTAACAGTGGACATAGGCGTCCCTCTGGGAGTCCCATATAGTCTCGAATATACGTAGTTCCGAATAAGGAACCCATGTCCAGTAATTGTAGCTCACAGAATTCCGGTTTCCCTATCATGATTCTCCCTTATCAGGTAACATCGAAAGAGCCACTCATATACGCCTAGAAAATGCGATTTCCTCGCATCCAACATCTTTTTGAGGCCCACGCAACCTAGAACTATAATGTTGATAGTTGCCTAAGCCCCTAAATTAGATCTTTGGGAATATGATAGCTTCCCTAAATTAGAGGGACCCCAATAATTATAGACCCCAAAATACCATACTCCTTTTTGTAAGGACCCCCAAAAAGGTATATGACCCTATATCACACCCATATCCCCCTTAAAGGTACCCCTAATTTTGGGAAACCCCCATATGAGGACGCAACCCAGCTTTGGAAAGGCCTTTCGTGGAGACGCGGCTGCCCGAGTCCCGGATGAACCGTGCCAACTCTGGGGCTCAGGAATGTAAGTTTTAACGTTTAGGGTTTAGGGTCTAGGTTTTAGGGTTTAGGGTTTTAAAGTTTGGGGTTTGCGGTTTAGCGTTTTGGGTCTGGGGTTTAAGATTCAGACATTAAGCTTCAGAGGTTAGGGTTGTGTCGCAGAACTAGTAGCAGAAGTACAGCCGGGTGGTATCCTATAGTTTTTCTACATACTTCATCATATGGTAGTTTCCCAAAATAGGGGTACCCCAATATAGACACCAAAATACGATAATCTTTGAAATGGGGACCCCAATAAGGTATCCCTAATTTAGAGAAACCCTAAACCCTGAACCCTAAACCCTATATAACCCTACATAACCCCTATCTCCCCCTTAATGGTATCCCTGATTTGGGGAAACCTCCATATCAGCATCACAAGTGTTTCGTGCTATACCGATTTCTGCTCTACAACCGAGCGGAGATGGTTTAGGGTTTAGGGTTTAGGGCAAGGGGGTTTAGGGCTTAGGGTTTAGGGTTTAGGGCAAGGGGGTAGACTCTCCAGTTATAACCAGGTCATAGCACATATCCCAGTATACTTAGGTTCTAGACAGCACTTGTGGCTCGTAATATGCCTACGTATGTTCTGTCTCTTGTCATTCTGGCAGTCTCCGCACTATCACAACATGGGAGGTTTTGAGGGCTTTACATTGCCAGGGGTTCAGAACAGCCTGCACCTGCCTTTATAGCTACGTCTTGACCACGTCAAGCAATTCTGCATGTGCAGCCCTAAGGCCTAAACCCCTCAATCCCTAAGCCCCATATATTCCCTAGTTTCCATTTCATTTCCCGTTTTCTTTTCCATTTGATTCTCCATTATTGGGATAATATCTACTTAAAGGGGGGACTATACCCACCCTAAACCTGTAAACCCTAAATTCGCACAAACGTTGGATCATCTAGGTCCACAGTCGCCGGGCTTTCTGAGTCGCGGTGACTGTGATGCACAGCATGCAAGGGTGGTGTTTAAACAGTTCTAGGGGGATCACGGGCCCTTTTGCAAGAATAAGCCGGGTATATGTTGACGAAGTGTTTTTTTTGCCAAAGGCCTAAAACCCTAAACCCTAATCCAGGTTGTGCCCCAGTGCGGTGTACTCCTCAAACTTCGAGTTTGCTACTCGATGTCTAACATCATGGCTCGAGATTCTCTGAGTAATTCTCGTATGGGGTACCTCAAATAGACCTCCAATGATTTTAAGGGCCCAAGGACTCGAAGAAAGGGGCTTTAGGACCCAAATGTTATCATCCCCTAAAACCTAAACACTGGACCCTAAACCCTGATGCAAAGCCTTAATATTCGACCCTAGTGATGGCAAATGTTCAGAGCCAGACCCTTGTGTGACACCCCCAAGACAGGGTTCGTGATTGTATGCCAGTCATCAAACCCTAAACCTCAAATCCTAAACCTAAACCCTAAACCTTTAATCCTAAATCTTTAACCCTAAACCTTAAACCCTAAGCCCCAAACCTCAAACCTCAAACCCGGCAGACGTAAAAGTTGTCGGGGTGTAAAAAAAAAACCCTTGAGCCCGGAACCCTAACCTGGAATTAAACCCCCAAACCGTGGACCCTTATGGCTTCGAGTTCCTGAACTGCAAAAGGTTTCCCGAATTATGGCCTTTTGAGCCGGCTTTAGGGGTTTTGGGTTATGATTTTATGTAGTTTTGGGGTCCAGATCTGAGTTTAGGGTTTAGGGATTAGGGTTTAGAGTTTAGGGTTTAGGGACCTTTAACCCTACAAGGCCTACCTTTGACGGGGCCCATGAATAATTCCTGTAGTGTGTGAGATTTAGGCTTGTTTTTGTCTATAGCCTAAACCCTAACAGCCCTCACAGCCCTGACTCCTAAACCCTAAAGCCTCCAAATAGCCCTATAACCCTTTCACCCTGAAACCCTGAGTGTCGCGATGAATGTGGTCACGGGGAGCGATGCCGAGGGCTACATGGGAAGTCTTTAGGAATTAGTGCTTCGGGCGATTACTTGGAGGTTCATGGGAATTAGTAACTACGTATAACTGGGCTTACAACCCTACTTATAACCCCTCTAAATGACCTCATAGGGGTTACCCCAATTATAAGTAGGGTTATAACCCCAGGTATAAATAGTTACTAAGTCCCATGAACCTCCAAGTAGGGTTTAGTTTTTAGGCGTTTGTTCTTCGGGCGGTAAAGCCTCAACGCCGAAAATTGAGCACCCGGATTCACATGGTTATGACTGCTGAGCTCCAGATTACGAACTGTTCATCAGCAATCCGGGTGTCCCATACTACCACTCCAAGTACCCCTTACATAGCTTCAATTAAACCTCATGGTCCCTAAGCCCTTGATTCAGGAGGGGAACGCATCTGGGTAAAGACGGGAGTCGTAGCAGAACCAAAGAGTTTATTGGAGCTATCTGCGGAGAAAAGGGATATGGGGAGTTTACTTGTGGGCCATGGAGACTTAGCAAGTAGGTTTGAAAGAGGGATAACTTGGGTTCCTATACGTTCTACAGGTTTTACAAATATACACACTAAGTTCGCCTGACCCTCCAAGGAGGGTTACCCTGGACCCCCAAATTATGTTGAAACCAGAGCCTTACTGTCGCTCCTCATTGGTTTGGTAGGATTTAGAGTTTCGAGCCATCGTATTCCCCACTTTTGGCGCAAAGGTTGAGGCCAATAGACCTAACATCTGGTTAGCAAGGAATGAAGGAATGGATTCTTCAAGAAGCCCCTCATGGGGATATTTTAGGATTATTGTAGCTTCCAGTGTCTTCTGCATTCTATCCTTCTCTGCGAACCTGAGGTATGTAGTTTGAGATCCTGGCAATAATCCCTGTATATTCCCTAAACCCTAAACACAGACCGCAAACCCTAAACCCTATAGACCCTAAACCCTACCTTAGCCCAAAAGTATGTAAAATAATAGCCCTAAACCCATAATGACAGCCATGAAGGCCATTACTTTACATCCTTTTGGGGTTTAGGTGAGCCCTTTTGCCGCCGCAGAAAGATCTGCTCAAGGGAGTTCCTCTTTGAGTCTGCGTGCGACAAAGTTCGCTCAGAGGTCCTCGGCTGAGCTTTAGGGTTATATTGGGGCTATATTGGGATAATGGAAAAGAAATGGAAACTACTACAGTATAATAGGGTATAGACTGGGGTTATTGGGACTATATTGGGGTTACATTGGGGTTTAGGGTTTCTTCATGCAATTCAGGCAGTGGGGCTAAATTGGGGTTCCATTTCTATACCCGCAGGGACTGTGCACCTTGTTCCGGGGCTTCACCCTGAAACCGCAAGCCCTAAACCCGAAACCCTAAACCCTAAACCCGAAACCCGAAACCCTAAACCCTAAAGCCCTAAACCCTAAACCCGAAACCCTAAACCCTAAACCGAATCATGGATGGGTTGCCCTCAGCGGATTTTTCAAGACTTGGCAGAAGCCTCGAGTTGGAAAGGAAGTCCAGATGAGCTATAATCTAAACTCCTTAAAGGGGGATTATATAGGGGATTATATAGGGAACTACTATAGGGCTTATTAAGGGGGATACTCGGAATTTAGATTATAGCTCATATCAGAAGACGCCCTTTTCCCCGTTTTTGGAGTCCTAAGTTCTTCACAAAACTAACCCAGACCCCGGATTTTCTAAGCCACCTCCCCTTAATAGGGATTATACTAGGGATCCTAATATCAAGGCCCTTTAAAGGAGGGGGTGTTATTAATCATGGGTCTACATTAAGCTATACTCAAAAAGTGGAACCTTTGGAGTCCTAGGTTACCGGGGATCCCAATATGAGCCATAATCTAAACTCCTTAAGGGAGGTTTGTATAGGGGATGGTATAGGGGAGTATTATAGGGGTTATTACTGGGTAGGCCGTGGGATATTTCGTATTTTCCCTAATGGCTTTAATAAGGGACCCTAGATAATAATATTTTTCAAAGGGTTTTAGGGGCCAACCCAGATTAAGGAGGATACCAGGAGTTCCGACTATAGCTCATAGAGCATTTTGTCGGGGTGAATAGAATGGCATCTCGTTGGTCTGATTCGGAAGCGGTTTCGCTTAGAGTTTAGGGGTCTACCTAGACCCTCCAATGTAGTTCCTTTTTGGGTTTGGTATGGTTTTTTGGTTAGGACTCTTATTAGGGCTACAAAAAAGGTACTACATTGGAGGGTCTAAGTAGGCCTTAGGGTTCAGGGTTTACGGTTTAGGGCTCGGGTTATCCACATCAATCACCCCTTGTGAGGTCACAACTGCCCGCCGCAGCCAAGGCGAAGGTCAGTGGCCCACCAGCCCTGGCTAAGGCCCTTACCTTGCATGCAGCTAAGACCCTTGCGTCGCAGAGGCCTGTCACTCCGCCCAAGGACGTCGAGGGCCTTTCCCTCCGCGGCCTAAGACTCCTCCAAAGAACGGCCCTTCTGCCAAGCCCAAGGTAGATTACTATCGGGATAATGGAAACTACTATAGTATATTGGGGTTATATAGGGATAATGGAAAAGAAAATGGAAACTACTATAGTATATTGGGGTTATATAGGGATAATGGAAAAGAAAATGGAAACTAATATAGTTGAGT
>CAJNIZ010046087.1:29738-41748 GCA_905231905.1 Symbiodinium pilosum | reverse complement strand
AGGGTTAATGGTTTAGGGCTTCGGGTTTAGCGCTTAGTGTTTAGGGTGGGGATATATGACATTTGCCAAGGAAAACATTCAGCCTTAGATTTTTTAATGGAAATCTGTTAGCAAGAATATCTCCCAGATGGCACCAAATGATTAAAGAGGCCTTTCATCGTCCTGTTGCAAGAAACCTATAGTCCTCCTTAAGTAGATAGAATACGGCTAGGGATTTACTGTAATAAGATTCCCATTTTCCCCATATTCTATCTACTTAAGGAGGACTATACCAGACCCTTTCCTCCTTTCATAATCTGTTGAGGCAGGATGTGCCAAACTGTTTATAGCCCCGAATAAGGGAACCCCTGTAATCTTTTTGTAGCCTCTGTACTTGTAAACACAAGGTCCTAAGAAGTTCTTAAGCGTGATAGAAACCCTCAACCCGATTTACATACATACATACATACATACATACAGACATACATATACGATATATGTATGTACATACACATACCCCAAACTTTAACCGTGTGTGCCTACCTTCTTTCTGCTTCCCTTCTTTGGTGAACAAAGAAATACATGAACAAATGGATAGATAAATGAACATAGACATACATAGATACGTAAGAAGCAACTGAATGAGAGAAATAAGTGAAACATATACACACATCTCTACATATATATATATATATACAAATATCCTGAAGGATCCCCTCTGTCAAGAAACTCAGAGCTGAGGTGGCTGCCGCATGAGCTTTCAAGGTGGGATTGGCTCCAATCCTGGAGCTTAGGTGTATCCCTCGCCCTAAATGGTTTTAGGGTTTGGATTTAGGGTCTAGTGAGCTTGGGGTTTATATGGGGAATTGTACCGAAATAGCTTTAACTTGGGATTCGGAATTATTCGAAATTGGCCTGAGCCTGTTAGAATCTAGGGTTTAAGGGGTTTAGGGTTTAGGATGAGGGGTTCTGTAGGGGTTGTATATGGTGTAGGGTCCAGGGTTTGGGGTTGAAGGGATTTAGGGTTTGGTGTTTAAGGAGCTCAGGGTGTGGGGTTTAGAGTTCGGGGTTACATGTAGGTGAATCTTGAAGTGTTTTGGATAGTGGAGAAGTAAGTGGAGGAGCATGCAAGATGAAAGGGACGTTGGTTTCAGGTCAGGTTTCTAAGGGTTATGTACTGTAGAAGTTTGAACTGGCATTGCTATCCCCTTTTAATCCTTCGATAAGTGTAGTAGAGTGGGACCCCAACTATTTTCCAACCGTTGATGTCACTACATTATATGGGCTACTTCTTTTCAAGGTTACTCAGCCACCTTTGTCGGCTTATCATAATACCCTTCCACTATGTCGCATGGTATCTGAGGGCACAAGGACGGGACCCTAGTGTTGTCAACTGCTAGATGCCTTTTAATCTAATCTCCCAGAACCAAATCCGAGCCCCTACACAGAACCCAAGCCCTAAACCCGTAAACCCCGAATCCTTACCCCTAGACCTGAAACACCATGCGCACAGTGGTTGTGAAAACTGCTTCGCAGCTTCGTTACGGAGGGTTCCAGGAGGTCTGTGGGTAAGGGAATATTATGGGTTTAGGGTTTTGGGTATGTATGCCGGCCTTGCACGGGGATGTAGCACTTAGGGTTTAGGATCAATATACGTGGAGTTAAAAGGTACGCATTACGAAATTGCACGGGCTGTTCCAGTCTACTTTCGAGTACTCCTAACCTGCGTTCCCAGTACTCTTGAACCTTTAATGCATACCCAAGAATGCCATCCACTTACCGTCCACAGGTCTGGCACAGGGGAGCCCAAAACCTTGCTGATTGAGGCCCCTAGCTTATTCATTCTTTAGAAGGGCCCCTTCAGTGCTGCACTCCGGACTTATAACTGCCCATGAAGCCTAAAGTGTGAATCTAAGGCAATCACAGGACGGGACTTACCCTTTACGGAGCTTCACCGCACTTGTTTGGATTGGAGCCCTACACCCTAAACCCTAAAACCCCAGACCCCAAACCCTAAATTCAAGGGGCTGCCGGTTTAGGGTTGAGGGTTTAGGAATCCAAAGCATCAGTGTCCCTTTCTCTCGTCTGCAGAACAAGCTCTAACGAGCTTACTGGTGCTTACTGATGCTCAAGAGGGCGTAGGGTCTAGGGTTTAGGTAACCTCTAAACCAGAAACCATTGTAGGGTTTTCTATAGAAAGCGCTATGGGGATCATCTCCGCTACTCCATCTCGGCAGGAGTAGGTAAAGGTTGTTGCAGAATAGAAGTGGATGGATGTCAGGGGGGCCCACTTGGAGGGTCGGGGGTTTCTTAGCAAATGTATTTGGAACCTGTATAGGCCATATAGTGACCCCAGTTATCCATATTATTACCCAAGTACGAAGTCCCCGTGACCCTAAACCCGAAGAATTATGGTAGCTTGAAGTTTCTTTTCCATTATCCACTTGACTAAGTCTCTCTGACCTGCACGGCTTCGGCGGACTGAGATTAAAGTACACCCTCAGCTCCAAACTGGGGTCTAGGGATTAGGGCTTAAGGTTTAGGGACCCCCTCCACAGAAATTTAATGGAGGCCTCGGTGGTGTTTAGGAAATGGAAAAATTCGGTGAATATTACGCAATTACGCATGTCTATTTAGGGTACGTAGGCTTTTTTCCTACAGAAAACAGGGTGGCAATGGGGGATTGGGCTCTAAGGGTTATAAGAAAAGGGGGGAAGAGTGGATACTAAACATCCTGCAAGACCCTAAGTATTACCTTGTACCTCTGGGAATTTATATATACAAAGGTCATGCAGGCTTTTAGTATCGACAATATTACAGAGACTGGTATGGGTTAAGGGTTTAGGGCCATTTGAACTGAGTATTCTAGTTAGAACTCAGTTACGAGCCTCCCGAGTCCCCTTACATGGCTATAATTGGAAGTTATACTTGAGTTAAACGTGCTCAAAACCCTATACACGTCTACGTAAACGCTGCATAACCCCATAATATACAACGTCTCTTCATGACCGGGTTATAGCTACCCTGTACCTACGGGTACTAAGCACAGAGGAGCCAAGCCTCACAACTGCAGTTTTTGAGGGGCTCTGTGTTCCACAGGGAGGACGAGTCGAACAGCCTGGTTTCGAGTGACCGACTTTGTTGATAGGAAGTTTGGACTTCTGGCTTAAGAGTCTGGGGCAGCAGAAGTAGATATGTAAGCCTTTTCTTCACGGATGCCTGGCACCCCGCATCACCGCGGCTCAACCTGTCTTCTAGTCGGACCGCTGCTGTCAGGTAATCAGGTCAACTGTTTATGTGTTAAAGGCATCTTCTTCCGGACGTGTTCTGTAGTGCTCTGCTGGTGGGTGATAGGTGCAGATATTGGATCCACACTTTTTCAGCGCCACGAATGACCCAAGCCCAAAGCCGTACAGTAGACATTCATTCAACAATGATGGAGGCGTTTGACCTGATTAATAGTCAGGTGTCCTCCGCATATGGATTGGAATCCTTTGGGTATACAACACAACTTCGGGCCTTGCGGTTGCAGTTAGCGGGCCATGGCGATGACAACCCCCGCGCCCATGACACGCATGCCGGCGCCCATGCAGGCACCACTCCTCTGTGGTTTTTTTTGGAGGGAGCCAGGGGAGTGTTGTGCTTGAAGTTGCCCCGTCATCGTATTTCTACAGCATCCCGGTATCACAAGCAGCAGCCGCGTGAGAACCCTGACCCGCATAATTTGTAGCCCTGAACCCCATATGAACTGGGTAAGTAGGGTAAGACCCCAGTCATTGCCAAGTAGCAAGCATCTAATCGTCCTTTTTTGAACTGGGTAAGTAGGGTAAGACCCCAGTCATTGCCAAGTAGCAAGCATCTAATCGTCTCTTCTAAGGTCTATTGTAAAAACATGTAAAACCACGAGTGCTTCCTAATATGCCTACCGAGCCCTATTGATCTTCCATATTCTTTTCAATCTATTTCTCTGTTACTCTAAAACCCTAGTGCCCTGAACCCTACAGTCTAGATTGTATAGCCCCAAACCCAAAACCCTACAGCTTAAATTGTATATCCCTACACGCTAAACCCTACAGCACAAATTCTAGAAAACTAAGCCCTCAAACCTACAACCTAGATTGTATAACCCTGCCTGTAACTCCTAAATCCTGAATAGTATATCCCTAAACCCTAAACGCTACAGCCTTAACCGTATATCTCTAAACCCTAAAATTTAGCGTTGAGGGCCTAAGCCCTACAGTGTATGTATCAAACCCTCTCCGAAAATTGTATGTCATCGCCCCAAGACCATGCCGGGCGCTGGCGTCTACGTCACCCCCCGGACGGGCTCACCGATCCCTGGCAGATCGCCGGGGCCTGGCGGACAGGCGCGGGGGGGGAAGATGGCTAGGTGTTTGGCGGGGGGGAAAATGGCTAGGTGTTCAGGATTGAGGGTTTACAGGGTTTATAGGGTTTAGGGTTGTTTAGGGCTTAGGGTTTAGGGTAACGGATTGAGTTTTAGCAGTTGGGGTTTAGCAGTTGGAAGTTCAGGTGTGCGATTAGGGATTCGAGGGTTAGGGGCTAGGGTTTCAGGGATGACGGGTTCAGGTGTTAGGGTGTCGGGGCCATGGTCTAGAGTCTAGGGGTTGGGTCGTAGGGGGTACGCATTTAGGGGGTTAGGTTTCTGTCTCTGGAGGTTGTGGGCCAGGGGATAGGGTGTCGGGGTCTCGGAGGTTGGGTTGCAGGGTTAAGGTCTTGAGGGGTTCGGGTCTAAAGGCTAGGGCTCAGTACTTAGGGTGTTTTTAAGACCACATCCGTAAGCATCTTGTGGGTCTCGTATGGCGCGTGGGTTGGGAATTTCCAACATTAAGGTCCGGTTTTTGCACACCAACAAAGCGGGTGAAGTAATACCGGCGGCACAGCCAGGAGGCAAAGAACATAGGGAATTCTCCCTTAGCCCCAAGGTTGAAACCCTAAACCCTGAGCCCGAAAAAGAACCTAATTCGAAAGTGGGCATGAATTTCATATGGAGCTGTGGGCCTTAGATTGGACAAGGTCAGGCTCCAGTGCTGATGATGTCAATCGATTAGGGTTTATAGGGTTTAGGGTTTAGAGCCCAGGGTTTGGGGCTTTTAGGGCCTAGGGTTTAGGCCTTAGGGTTGAGGGCTTCGGGTTTAGGACCTAGGGTGCGCGGTGAAAGGTAGGGTAAGGGCCTATAAGATTTAGGCTGGCAACAGCTTAAGGTGCCATCCAACTAGGTACAGGTGGGGTATATGACCTTACACCCTAAACAGCTAAACCCGTATATGTAAGAGATATAAGCTTGTGCTTGTGACCGGGAACCTAGCAACAATACGGAAGAACAACATACAAAGAAAATGTAGAATAACATCACTTTACATCTGAATTTGGGCATCTTGCAGGCCCCAAAACCTAAACCTCAAAACCCCTAAACCTTAGGCCCCAAACCCTAAACCCTATTCAACCCTAAACCCTGAACCCCTAACCCCTTAAACCCCTAAACCTAAACAGCCTTGCAACCCCTGTACCCTTTCGTCGAAGTGCTCGGGAACGTTTGAGTACATGCCTGGGGTTCTGCAACATGGTGTTGGGACCCGCCTTGGCTGTATGGAGCTCGGGTTTAGGGTTTAGGTGTTTAGGGTTTAGGGTTTAGGTGTTTAGGGTTTTGGGTTTGGGGGTTCAGGGTGTACAGGGTTTAGGATTTAGGGTTTAGGTTTTAGGGGTTTTGAAAGTGATGTCCTTCATGTTTTGTTATGTGGTATTTCCTGTATCTGCTCAGAATGTACTGGACGGTGTGTGATTTGGGGCTTTTCCCCAAACCCTACACCGTAAACCCTAAAGCCAAATCTTCACCACAGCCCTTATGGGGGTTTAGAGGTTCAGGGTTTTAGGGGTGCAGGGTTGCAAACCCTTAAAAGTTTCACCCCTTTTGTAGCCTACAGCCCTGAAACACTCAAACCGACTGAAACCCTAAAACCCGCAACCCTTAAGGCTCTGAAACCTCTAAAGCCGCCGACAGCAGCCACCCCTATACAGCCCCCATAAACCCTGTATATTCCCCTATGCACCCATCCCTACATAATCCCCTACAAGCCCTGTATAGCCCCCATCAACCCTAAATCCCTAAACCCGAAACTCTAAACCCTAAACTCTACGCCCTAAACCTTAAACTCTAAACCCTAAGCCCTAAAACCTTAAACCTTCCTAAGCCCTAAACCCTTTATACCCCTATATAATCCCAGTTGCCATTTCATTTTCCACTTTTCTCCATTTGATTCTCCATTATCCCCCTACCCCCATAACCCTAAAGCCTTAAACCCTCCTAAACCCTAAAGCCTAAACCCTAAATCCTAAACCCCTAAACCCTAAATCCTAAGCCCTTAACCCCTAAAACCCTAAACCCTAGACCCTAAGGCCCTTAACCCCTCAAACTCTAACCCTCCTAAACCCTAAACCCGAATCAGGTTTTCCACACCGTGTCCCAGACCCGGCCCGCGGGCCTGCAACTTGGCAACGTGGGTGCCGCGGCGACGCCGGCGATCGCAGTGCCTTTGGCTATGGGCTTTGGGTGGGTTTAGGGTTTAGGAGGGTTTAGGATTGTTTAGGGTTTAGGGTTGGGTGTGTTTAGGGTTTGGGAGGGCTTAAGGTTAGGAGGGTTTAGGGTTTGGTGGGTTTAGGGGGTTTAGCGGGTTGGGGGTGGTTTAGGAGCTTCACGTGGGGTTTCAAGGGGTTTAATGGGTGTAGGGTGCGGGAGCTTTGGGTGATTCGTGGAGTAAGGGGCGTTCAGGGTCTTTGGGGGGATTGGAAGGTTTAGGGTTTCAAGGGCTTTGGGATTCAGTGTGAGACGACCCTAGGGTTGGGTGTTTGGGGCATTTGGGCATTTAGGGTTTTGGGCTATGGGGGTTTCAGGGTGTAGGGCCTGCGGGAGGGTTTGAGGCTTTAGGGTTCATACATTTGATGGGAGAAGTCTTGCATTCCTGAGAAACCCCGAAGCATTGCAATTGCCAGGGTGTACTTTTGGGAACGCTGGAGTTAGATAGTCTATATGGACTTATCCCACTAATAATCCCATTGTAGCCTTATTGTAACCATCTGCAAGTGGGTGGCTTAGCCCATTCCTGGAGTAACTCCCGCGTACCTTAGGGTAGAGCAGTAGGTCCCCTCCTTACTTCGTCTTTTTTCTAAATTCCCTCAAGTACGTGGCAACCTTTGGGCCCATGAGCCTCGAGTTGAGGATAAACATTTGGGGGCTACAGTCTAAATTCCTAGTATCCCCCTTAATAAGCCCTATAGTAGTCCCTTATATAATCGCCTATATAATCCCCTTTAAGGAGTTTAGACTCTGGCTCATTTAGGGCTTTGTCCGTTTGCAGCTCCTACCTTCGGAATTTCATCCTACGTAGTGACATGTAGCTTAGGGTTACAGTCCGCCTTAAGTAGATAGAATATGGCTTTGGGTATACTGTAGTAATATCCCCATATACCCCATATTCTATCTACTTAAGGGGGACTATAAGGGCTGACGATGGGTTTGCAGAGCCGTTGGCGGAGGTAGAGACACTTGGTCCTCTACACGGGCAAGTGTTAACATGAAGTGCATTGTTGTCACCTTTAATGCCTATGTAATGAAGTACTAGAAAGCCTTGAAAATGCTCTAATCTTCCCTGCGCCCCTTAACCTATACCCTAGTTAAGGGGTTTTGTCAAAAGCCGGATACCCTATCAATCGGCCATGAGGGGCATTATAGGAGCTTAGGAAGCATCTGGCCGCGACTTGTAATTACGAGTACCCATAAAAAATGCAAGTAGGGGGCCATGGATTGAAGCAACCTTCCAGATACCTTAAACCCTTAACCCTAAATATTGACCATCTGTTCGCTAAGGCGGCCGTTGCCAATCTCATCAGCACAGGCCTCAGTGTTTCCCCTCAAGGTCTGCCTACTAAAAACTACGGATTAGGGTGCGTAGTTTAGGGTTAAGGGCTTAGGTTTAGAGTTTAGGGTTGAGGGTTTAGGGCTTACTGGGGGCTGCTTTGACAGCAGCTCCAGTGGTACTCAATGCTGCGGCTACCAGGCGGACTTAGAAAGCTTGTTGCAAAAGGGTTTAGGGCTTCGGGTGGATTACTTGGAGGGTCAGGAGAACTTAGTAAGTAGGTGAAGGACCCTTTATAACCCAAATAGTAAGCCTTATTATCCACATTTCTAGGCTACTTACGAAGTCCCCCCGACTATCCCTGACCCTAAACCCTAAGCCTAAACCCTATAGCAGTTTCCATCTTCTTTTCCATTACTACTAAGTCCCCCTGACCCTCCAAGTAGGGTGCCGAGTCTAGGGCTTGGGGTTTGAGGATGGGAGTGGGGGATTGATGAGGGCTTAGGGTTTAGGGCTTAGGGTTTAGGGCTTAGGGTTTGGGGCTTAGGGTTTAAAGGGCTTAGGGTATAGGGTATAGGGCTTAGGGTTTAGGGCCTACTCCAGCTTCAACCGGGATTAGGGTTTAGGAATTTAGGCTTACCATCAGCCAAACTCACATTCAACATTCGAGAAGGCTAGCAGTCTCTATAAGGCATTTTTGGGCGGCTCCGTGTTGGTTTTGAGGGAGGGACTATCAGGGCATGTTTCCGGCTTAGGGGTCTAAGACGCAGAGGGAAGATACCTGCATGAAGGGTGTTGGTTGAAGGGCAACCAGCAGACTCATCAGCCATTCTGGGCTTATATCTACATGAACCCTGAACCCCTAAAACCCCGTCCCGCTACAGCAAACTGTGCGAGCAACACCTCAAGGCACTCGACCCTGAAACGATGCCTTTGAACCTGAGAATCCTCCCGCACCAGACAGATCCTTGGGGTTTAGGTTTTAGACCCTGAGCCAAACCATAGATGAAAGTCGAGAAAAGCAACGCGCGAAGACACACAAAGTCCACATTGAAAGTCCTCATACTGATCTAAGGGAGCCATTCTCTGTAAGCTAAACTCCGAGTGTTAAACTGCTTAAGCCCAAGTCTCTAAAACTCTTGGGGCATCTTACCAGGGAAATCCCAGCATCCAAAACCATGCGCGGCCTCATGATCGGGCAATGGCTGCTGCTTCTCGCGGGCTCTTTCGCCGTCATTCCCTCAGCGGGTTTTCGTTCTTCGGTAGAGTTTCGGGGTTTGGGCGGTAGACTCGACGTTTCGGGTCGGGGGCTTAGTTTCGAGTCTGGCCTGCGGCTTCTTAACCTCAGCAGTTGAACTTCGTTCCATTCTACATGCGGGATATGGAGGGCTGTTCGACCATTGAGTGTTGTTTGAAGGGATCCCTCAGTAGGGCGGAACCCCTAATCCCATTTCATCCCGTTTCCACATCTGACCTTTATGGTTCTTAAACGTTCCTTCCCTCTCTTCTCAGGTAGTCTGCTGGCTTAGGGATATTTATAGAGTTTAGGGATTCCTGTTCGGGAAGACTAAGGTGGATGTGAAGCCCGGCCGAGTGTGCAGCTATCGCAAAAGCCAGAACAAGGCCCGGGGCTAGGGTTCGGGGCTTAGGGCTTCTTGCATATCTGAGATTTGCTTCAGATTCTTGTAGAGCTGTCGGATGTGAGGCTTCAATGTGCGTAGTAATTAGTTGTTTAGGCTTAGGGTTTAATTGACCGCATCAACTCAGTTGATCTGATTCAACAAAGATACTAGACCTGGGTGGGGATATGCTACTGTAGATAATGCTACGGTTGCAAAAGTATGTAGTCTTTCGTAACATGCTTAACTTAACTTGTACTGGACAACTCCCACTCCCAACGGTTGCAACAACAAGTTGTTCTGCGCACGGCTTGATTTGGGTATGGAAGTTGTTGATAATGTAGACAAACTCCTGATTAATAAGCCACTTCCTCTTAAGATGGATGTTATAATAGGGATCCTAATATTTAGGCCCTTAAACGAAAGGGGTTTATTAATCATGGGTCTACATTAGGAATCCATGGTGTTTGAAGGTTTTCGAGGCTTGGAAAGGTTCCGAACAATTTAATCGCAACACACTTGGGTCTCTAAACGGTTTCCAGGACTTAATAGTCCCCTTTAAGTAGATAGAATATGGCTCTGGGTATATTGTAATAAGATTCCAGTATACTCCACATTCTAGCTACTTCAGAGGACTATAAGCTCTACCAAGCTGTATGTCTGGTGCCTCCTCACGCGTTGGGCATGAAGTTGACTGGGACACCTCGCCATTGCCGAAGAAACCAAAAGCCTGTAAATGAGTGGTTCCCGTTTCAGTTTCCATTTGCTTGTGTATTTGAGTCTCCATTACTGGGGTACTGCTCCTATACAAGCCCTACATAATAGATTCTCGGAACAATATTCCAGTGCAACCGCGATAGAAACCCTAAACCCGAAACCCCCTCTGAATTTCAGTTCCCGCCATTCTCCCATGTAGATCGGAGAACTACAGTACCCCTTAAGTATTATATATGGGTTATATAGGGTTTAGGCTTTGGGGTTTAGGTTTCAGGGTCTAGGGTCTAGTCCCCCCTTTAGTAGATAGAGAATGGGTATAGGGGAACCTTATTATGACGTTCATCGGGCATTTCCATAAGGGGGACGATAAGAATTAGCAAATTCACTTTCAGCTCCCTTTTAGGGTTTAGGGATTTAGGGTTTAGGGTTTAGGATTTAGGGTTTAGGGTTAATAGGGGGTTTCCCAAAAATCAGGGGGTATACCATTTTAGGGTTCCCCATAGTCTATAGTATTTTGGGGTCTATACGGGGGTACCCCTATTAGGGAAACTGCCAAAAGGATGTAGGATACCAGGCAACCAGACAAAAGCCTGCTGCACAAGGCTTTAGAGTTCAGGGTTTAGAGTGTAGGGTATATAGTCCCCCTTAAGTGGAGAGAATATGGCTTGGGGTATCTTAGAATAAGATCCCCGTATACCCCATATCTTATCTACCTAAGTGGGACTATAGGGAGGTCCTGGAGTATGAGGGGAGAAGCAACGCTTTGGGAATCTCAACAGTTTTTTCGTCAGATGTCCGGCCCCCCTTATGCAAGCTATGTGTAGTCACTTGGAGGGTCAGGGGGGGGCTTAGCGACTATAGTTGTGACCATATTTGTAACCCCTGTAAGTCATACTACAATGCCACTTATCCCCATCATTAACCTACTTACTACGTCCCCAAACCCTAAACCCCTTGACCTACTTACTAGGTCCACTGACCCAAAGCTTCGGAGCCCTCAAAGCAGGCGTTTACAGGAGCGCAAGTGTGGCTGAAGTTCCCCACAGAGGCACGATTTGATTTTGCGGCTTAGGGTTTAGGGTTTAGGGTGATTTGATTTTGCACAGAAGCTGGGTTGGCCTTGGGGATATTTACATGTTCCCCTAATTGCCAAAGGCCAACCAAGGAAGCTTGGTTTAGGGCTTTTGTTTTCGGGTTTGGGGCTTGATTTCACAGAGAGGCTGTAAGCTCTGGCGCAACAAAATGCTGTTGGTACCCCTCTGAAAGTGACTGGAAACTACTCAGGGTTTAGGGGGGTTCATAATACGAGCCCATGGTTCTGGTAGAATAAACCCGAAACACGAATATCCTAAACCCAAAATCCTAAACCTAAGATGCGCTATAGTCCAAAATCCTTAAGGGGGTTATATGGTGGAATACCATAGGGGCTATTAAGGGGGATACTAGGAGTTGAGACTATAGCTTATATCTCAAATTGTTCGGACCTTGGATAAGTATCCAAGTGAGGATGAAGCCAAGATCTTTTGCGATGAGAATGACGCGCCTCAGCTTGAGCCAGAAGCTTCGGATTTAAGACCTGTGGCTTTTTGGGACTCTAGGGTTAAGGATTTTGGATCTAGGTTGTAGGGTCTAGGGTGTAGTGCTTAGATGTTAATTAGGGGTTCGGGTTTAGTGTTCAGGGTGTCTAGGTTAAAGGTTGAGGGTGTAGTGTTTAGGGTTTGGGATTCAGGGTTTAGGGTTTAGGGTGCTGCGTTTAGGGTTTATGGTTTCTCAGATCTGAGGGTTTATAGGGGGATAAAATTATAAGAATCTTGCCTGTACAGC
>CAJNIZ010046087.1:0-19117 GCA_905231905.1 Symbiodinium pilosum | reverse complement strand
TAGGGTTTAGGGTATTAGGGGTTAAGGGATTTAGGGTTATAAGGTTACGGGGATAATGGAGAATCAAATTTTTAAATGGAGAAGAAAATGGGAAATGAAATGGAAACTGGGAGTATGCAGGGGTGTAAATGGTCTGGACTTTGGGGGGTGTAGAGTTTGGGGCTTTAGGGATGTAGGGTTTTTAGGGTTAGGTGTTTAGGGGTGTAGAGTTTCAGGTTTGTAGTTTGTAGGTTGTAGGGTTTTTGGTTTACAGCCGTTTATGGGGGTCCTAGGGTGCAGGGATTTCGAGGTGAGGGTGTCTGGTGATTTGGGCGCTCAGAAATCAACACAGAAAGCTAAACATGAACCCGATGAAGACTACCGTACATTAAATGGGGAGCTCTGTAGGGTTTGGGGGGAGGGGGGTTGCCGAGTTGGAGGTTTGTTCGAGAACCCAGCTGTGTTATGATCTACAGGGACCCTCTAAAGTCGTCAAAACGATGTATATTGCTTAGGGTTTTGGGTCAGGGGGAATTTTTGCGTAGGTGAACATTGGGGGTTCCTGGGGTTAGCAATGGCTATTGGGGGCCCAGAAAGTCTCCTTGCTAAGCCCCCCTAAACCCCTAAACCCCCAAGCAGTTGGATTGCAATGTTTAGGGTTTTGGGTGTAGTGGCTTTCCGGGAATGGTTTATGGTCTTAAACCCTTAAGCCTAGGGTTTAGATGTATGGGGACCATACAGTCATATAGTAGGGATCCACTCCGACAATCCCCGATGAAGCACCAGTTGGCTTTGATGACCTAATTCTCAGGGTTTAGCGTTTAGGGTTTAGGGAAGTTTGCATCCAGTCCGCGGCAGCACAGTTGTTTTCTGAACTTGCGGCCTGAGCTAGTCGCCACTGTATGTGCGAGCCTCAGATGGGTAGTATTTAATTTGGGGATACTATGGTACCCAATATAGAGTAAGATTACATCATCCTTTTGGGGTATAGTATTTTATATAAGGGATTTAATCTTACTAGGTTCAACCACCAAAAAAAACGCTACTCAGATGAAAAAAGGGATTTTACATTCTGACAATGGTTGCCCCTAACCTGGGGATGGTAAGGAAGTCGGGCATGTCCCGCTTCGTTTCCTCCATGACCCCTATACTACCCCAATATAACCCTAAACCCCAAACCCTAAACCGGGTCTAGGGTTTAGGGGTCTAAACCCTTTGTCACCCTTTAAAAGGATCCTTCCCTGTTTTTTCCTTCTTCTAGATGGCTTGTTACAGTGTTGCTCTCGAGAGCGGGGCTCGAGATTTAGGGCTTAATGCAATATTCGGGCTATATAAAGACAATGGAAAATAACATGGAAACTACTCTATTGTAACAGCGTTATATTTGGGCAAGGGAAAATAGAATTGAAACTATCAAATTATAATAGGGTTATATTGGGGTAAGGCACGTTCCTGCCCCCCCCCCCAACACTCTTTCGTGGCGGGGCAATTCACTGCGACCCAAGGTTGTATGGCACCCTGGACCCCCCTAAACCCTATAAACCCTAAACATTGAACCCAACCACCAGGGGCTGAGGGGCAGACTTCAAGCGGAGCAACGCAGCTGTTTAGGCCCCAAACTGCGGTTTAGGGTTTACTTGGAGGGTCAGGGGGACTTAGTAAGTGGGTTAATAAGGGGGATAAATGGAGTCACTACATGGATTATGGGGCTTGTTAACCTACTTACTAAGTCCCCTTGACCCTCCAAGTAGGGTTTAGGGACTTGGCTGCGGCACCTTGGTTCCAACCCTGCTGGTGTTAAAGAATTGTGAGAGAACCTTCTTGTTGTCCCCTACATAACCCCTATAGCCCCTGTAGTGTCCATTTCATTTTCCATTATCCCAATATTACCCCAATATAACCCTAAACCCTAAACCTTATATCCCCCTTCTAAGGACCCTTATCCCTATACCCTACTGTGTGATTGCTACTTTTCATTGGAATGGCTCTGCAATCCCGACCTGAACCCCCTGCAGCTCCCAGTGCCAAAACTGACACAAAGCGCAGAATGTAGGGTTTAGGGTTCGGGGTTTAGGGTTCTAGAGTTTAGGGTTTAGGGTTTAGCGTTTGGGGATTAGGGTTGAGGGTTTTGGGTTTTGGGCTTTCAGTCCCCCTTAAGTAGATAGAATGTAGCTTGAGTATATTATAACAAGATCCCCAAATACCCCATATTCTATCTACTTGAGGGGGACTGTAAACCTTTACCCCCTCCAAAACCACTTGAAGCCCATGAGGCTCCAAGTCCTTAGAGTTCTAGACCCCTAACAGCCAAATATTCGCAACGCCTCTCCAACCGACAAAGACCTAGAAACGTCTTCATCTAGAATTCTGAAATCTAAGATGACTGCAGGGCAGGCCCCCGAGTATCCAACCCCAACCCACGAGAGCATGTGAGGCCCTAAAGCCCCAAACGCAAAGCATTGAAGTCTTCAATCCCCCAAAATCTTGTGCCCTAAGATAAGAACCCTAGGCCCGCAAGAGTTTGCAAGTTTAGTGCATAAACCCTAAAGCTTCAATATTTACAGGCCATAATTCACGTCACCATACAGATGCCAATGCCACAGCATAACCCAAAAGTCTTACCGACAGGCTTCGTGTTTTTCACGTCCCCTAAGCCCTAATCCCCAAGCCCTAAACATTAATCCCCTGAACCCTAAACCCTAACCCTCTAAGCCCTGAACCCTCAAAAAGCCGTAAGCCCTAATCCCAAACCCCACCCAAACCCCCTCAATTATCCTTATGTTACCCCAATATAACCCTACTAAACCCTCAACAGCGTCTAACCCGTCCCAAACCCCCTAAACCCTAAACCCCTAAACCCTAAACCCTTACCCCCAAGCCGTTCTCAGGTCCCCAAGTACTCCCAGCGCCTCAAGGGTTCCGAATCTCCGCCGCCGGAGCGTCCAAGGGGGCGCCGGACAAGTCCGCGGCCGGTCCCGCAGAAGGCCGTGGGGTTATAATGGGTTTAAGGTGTAGAGGGTTTGGGGGATTGGGGTTTAGGGTTTAGGGGTATGGAGTTGCGCGGATTTATAATGGGTTTAAGCTGTAGAGGGTTTAGGGGATTGGGGTTTCGGGTTTAGGGGTATGGGGTTCTATATTGCGGTCCCCCCCCCCCAGGTTTAGAGCTTGTCCTAACCTAATTCCTTAAGGCTTGATGGAACAGGGCCAACAGGGTTTTGCAGGGTCTTATGGACCCTGTGCGGGTTGCATAATTTCGTCCGCAGTCTAGGGTCCATCTGGGATTGATGATTGCAAGATGGGGCGTAGAGCCCTCAATGATGGTACACTGCCCCAAACAATCGCAGAACCCTAGCTAAAGGTCCTTGACAATCATATTTCCAGATGCCCTTTCTGAGGTTCCGTGTTTGTTTGGGCGGGAGTCTATGGGAGCTACTTGATTTCCCAAGGCTCAAAATACCTTACAACCATATTGTACTTCACATAGCGCCGTACTGGAAATGCCATTAGAAAAACCAAGTACACGTGCATAGTACTCGGAGCCTTAAGCTTTGCAGGAAGAGGCACCTAAAATCTGAACTCTCAAGCCTAGACCCCGGAGCTTAAGCCCTCAACCCTAACCCTTGAAACGTACATCCTAAAACCCAAAGCCTGAATTCATAAACTCCAAACCCTAAATCCTGACATCCTGAGCCCTAAGCCCTGAAGCCCGAACCCTAACTCCTAAAGCCTAATCCTAGAAACTGAACCCTAAACCCTACCTACACCCCAAAAGTATGTAGAATAATGGCCTTTTGGGCTATATTTAGGAGTTTTGGGCTATTATTTTACCTACTTTTGGGGTCCAGGTAAACCTTAACCATCAGGATTTCGACCGAAGTTGGGATCGCTGCCACCACGATTTGTATGAGGCTTCGCGCTTGGGTATTGCCACCCCCAGTAACATTCTATGGGGGTTTCCTAAAATTAGGGTTACCTTTTTGGGGGTCCCCATAATAAGGACTGTACTATTTCGTTGTCTATATTGGAGTCCCCTTATTTTGGGAAACTACCCTATGATAGGGGGTTACGGTATAGGATTGAGGGTTTGGAGTTAAGGCCTTTTTGATAATCAAAACAATAATACATGTCCTATTATGAATGTGTTGCTGCGTGGGCGCAGTACTCGACCTTGGTTTGGTATTGCGCCGTTTAGGCATCAGGGTTGAAGGTTTAGGATGAGGGTTCCTGAAAAGGATTTAGGGTGTAGGGGTTAGGGAATCAAGATTAAGGCTCAGCGCTCAGGGATTGTAGTGGTTAAGAGATTAGGGTGTAGGGTTAGCAATAATGGAGACTCAACTGGATACGAAAGGTGAAGATCAAATGAATATTAGAGGTTTTTAGGGCTGATATAAGGAGCAGTGTGGAAATGGGAAATCAGGAGGCTGGGGGGAAGGCATACCATTTGGGAAGGGGATTCGCGAATTTTGGAGAACACCCCGAGTTAGAACCAGACAATATCCTGCATGTTTCGTAGTGTACATATAGGTGGTTGTCAAAAATATGGTCCCTTTTTGGGTGCCCTAAATATTAAGTGCCGTATCATAATGGGGACCCAAAATGGGACCATAATTTTGACAACCACCCATATGTAGATATGAACTGAATGTGCATGCCATTGTAGCTAAGTTTTCAGGGGTCCGGGCCGGTGTACGTGTGAAACCCTAAATCCTTAAATCCTAAACTCTAGGTCCACGTTACGCATGCTTCGTACTTTCTGGGATATGGGGACCTGTTGGGTCATTCCCCCTTACAGTAACTGTTACCACAATATTTTATAGGAGTTATAAGAACCCCCTTAATAAGGCCCCTTTAAGGACAGTTACTGGGAGGGGGAATGACCCAAGGGACCTGTATATATCATAGCAAACAGAAGGCATTTATCCTGTATCTATATTGCTCCAACTCCTAGGGCTTTAATCCCTGTGTCCTATATAGGCCGGCTTAGAGCAGTAGTCTTTACGGGCTAGCATCCCTATGCAAGCTTTGTGCACCCCGTCGAACCTTCCCTTCCATCCTTGTTCAGCTTTACAGAATCACTATTTGATCTATACTGTGGAGCTTTGAATAAGAGGAGTACTGGATCAATGTTCGGGATCCTTTGTACTTTTTGGGGTATGGAATTCCTTATATTTAGGAAAGAAGGATCCTTTTTTCTTCGTGGGGTAACGTCAACGTGGGCTAAGACTAGAGGGCCCAAGTATCCAACACTTGGGTACTCGAGCTTCGGATGAGAAGGCTGGAGTTCCGAAACAGCCCCAACCCAATGGGTCCATGTACAATACTTAGGTCCCTTTAAGGGGCCTATATAGGGTTTAGGATTTAGGGCAAAGTGCACAAACAAATCAACGTCCCTCAGCCCAAGCCCCAAACTATGCCGACCTCCAAACTTCAATTATGTGACCCGTATAGACCCCTAGAACCGACCCCCCCCCCCTTTAACCCTATAAACCCAACTTCAACTCTGTCTGGCCTTCGCTCGAAGGACGCCTTTGCTCGGCAACAGCGCCTGCGCGACATGCAGTCCTACGTGAAGCAAGTGGAGGCCTTCACTCACTTCTTCTAAATGAGGGTTTCGGGCTTAGGGTTTAGGTTTCGGGTTTCCACTCACATCATCACAAGGGAGGGTTTAGGGTTTATAGGGTTTAGGGTCTACAGGCTTTAGGGTTTGGGGTTTACCCCCTGGAAGTAGATCCTCTGAAGGCTAAAGAGCCCCAGAATACAGGGTTGTCTTCCGTGGTTCGTTGTTTCAAAGCATCACTTTGTTGGTGGTTGCTACGGGTTCACAACACCCCCAAAGTGATGTTTTTATTGACGTCACGTAGGGAACCCTGTAGCAACCTTTATATGACATCCATACATACACCCGCCCACAGTAGAACGGGGACCCAAATGGTGGGTCTAGCTTAGGCTTTAGGGTCAAGCGACTGGAGGCCGCTGTCACTTCTGGTGAAGGCTGGAAGGAATAAAATGCGCCCTTAGCCAGCCGTTCTATGGGGGCTCTTGAGCAACTTATTAAAGGTGAAGGGTTTAGGGTTACCCAGGATTTAGGCCCCATACTATGGAGGACACAAACCATGCTGCATGACCCTAAATACCTCATACCCTGGGAATGACGGCAACAGGGTAAACTAAGGTCATGCAGGATGTTTACACTCCCCCAAACTAACATGGAAACCCATATAGCCCCCTTTGAGAAGGACTGTAGTCTTTATAGGGCCCTTTTTGGGTTTCCATGTTAGTTTCCGGGAGTGTAGTATCAACAGTAGGGCCACCTATGCTTCAGGAGGAGTGTGGGCTTGCTACTGCACTCCAAGCTTCGTTAAACCCTTGATCCTAGACCCACTCTGTATATACTCAGCTTTTGCAAAAGTTGCTATATACTCCGAAGTCTAAAGCCCTAAACCCTAAACCCTCCAAATCCGCAGCCCTGAAGCACCAGCAAGCCCGAAGCCCTGAACCTAGTCGAAGCTCTCATCTGAGCTTTTTTATTTGGGGATACGATGGTACCTAATATAGAGTAAGATTCTATCCTCCTTTTGGGGTATAGTATTTTAGATAAGGAATATAATCTTACTGGGTTCAATCACTAAAAAAAGCCGCTACTTTTCAGGAAGATGACCAGAAACAGCGGCGCCTGCAGTGTCAAGAGGGGATTCGGTTTCTCATCTGAACTCTACGGCTTTGGTATGGGAGTTTAGGGTTTTAGGGTTTATGGGTGTAGGGTTTAGGATTTTAGGGTTTAGGGGTTCAGGGTTTAGGGGTTTAGGGTTCAGGGAATAGCCCAATGTAGCAGAGGTCAGGGCCCAATTGAGGTGTTGTTTGTGGACTTGAACTTTCAGGGCTTGGCGGTTCAGGGGTTGAGGATGCAAGGGGTTTAGGGCTTAACCAAGTGATGAGTAGAGACATCCACGCATGACGCCCACTTCTCCCCTCCCATGGTTCATTCCCCTAAGCCCTGAACCCTAAACCCTATAGGGTTAAGGGTTTAGGGAACCCGGAACCCGAAACCCTGGACCCTAAACCCGAAACCCTGAACCCTAAACCCCAAGTCGCCATGAACCTTCAGGTATCAAGGTAGGAAGACGTATAGCTAGAACTTACCACCCGGCTCAGAGTTCAGGGTTTTTAGGGTTCGCAGGGATTGAATGGATAAAACCATAGAAACTTTGTTTTTGATTTTATGGGGGCCCGTATCAAGCCTAAACCCCTAAACCCTAAACCCCTAAACCCTAAACCCCTAAACCCTAACCCCTAAACCCCTAACCATAGAAAGTACTATGCTATTGGGGGATCCCATAGGGATGACTATCAGACTCCCTTCCTGCATCCCTTTGCTTGCCAGAGGTAAGTATAGCTAGGGAGGGATGCACCTTCCTGGGTAGGCCCCTGGGACATTTACTATTTTACCTAATTGCTTTAATAGGGGACCCTATATATTAATATGTTTCAAAGGGTTTTAGGCACCAACCTAGCTTCTAGAGTTCTATGTGGTGCCTTTGCCAAGCACATTTGAGGCACGAAAGGCTCGTTATGGGCTTAGGGTTCAGGGTCCAGGGTCTGTGTAGGGTTTAGCAATTAGGATTGAGGGTTTAGCTTAGCAATTAGGGTTTAGGGCTTAGGGTTTCAGGTGTTAGGGTTTAGGGTTTAGGGTTTGGCTTAGGGGTTAGGGCCTTAGGGTTCGGGGTGGTGGACAGCCCACTTAACTTACTGCTGGTAAGCAGGGAATGAAGGAGTGGGAAAGCAAGCGGGCAGTTCGTATTATTCGGGATGATATGGCGATGACATAAGGACTACTGTAAGGCTTCATTCCTTCATTCCTTGCTAACCAAAGGTAGATAAAAACAAAACACAATTTTGTGGCTTTGGGATCAGGGCGTGTCTTTCAGGACGTACAGTCTTGATGAACAGCGACTGAGTTGCATGGTTGGCTGCTGCACCATGCGGTGGATACGAAAATCCTGCATGACCCTGACCAAGCCTTAGGAATTCTGGTATTCAAGCATACTGAGGTCATGCAGGGGCTTTAGTAGTAATGGTGCTATGAATTTAGCCTGCAGGTTCGCGCGCACGCAGGGGTTTGATTGGACATACACCCTGTTGCGATGCCACGGGCCGGAGGCTTTTTGCAAGCCTCTGTGTGTGTATCGGCCAAGTCGCGCGCACACCCGTGTTAAAACTCACGCAATCTTGCCAGAGTGCTATTTGCGCCAAATGCAGTTGTTTTGAGCCTCAACCGTATAACAAGCATAAGCCCTAACCTCAAACACCAGAATATTCCCTAAACCCGAATGCCTAAACTCTAAACCCCAACCTTACTCTTAAACCCTTAACCTTAATTCCTAAAGCGGCCTAAACCCTCAACCCTACATCCTATGCATCCCGCCCACGCTCAGGCAGCGCCGGCGCTACTACCGGGGCAATGTGGATGCGCGGAGCCATTTGGAGCGCGAAGAGGCGGGCTTTGAAGCTCAGGGTTCAAGGTTAAGGGTGTGCTTTGATATGGGGGTGGTACCATTTTGCAGTCCATATTGGGGTCCCCTTATTTTGGGAAACTACCATATGGTGTTCTGGGTAGGCACCTGGGATGTTTAATATTTTCCCCAATTGCTTTAATAGGGGACCCTATGTATTAATATTTTTCAAAGGGTTTTAGGCGCCAACCCAGTGTTGAAGCAGAGATGGTCATGACACGGACTTGCTTCGACTGCGTCGTGCTATGCGACATGCTGCATGGCCTGACCGCGGCTGCATCTAACATGTTCACCTGCCCTAGGCCGTCCCAGGCTGCCAAACCACCCAAACTCACTGTTGTGAGGGTTTAGGACCTAAACCTAAACTCAGTTAGGTCCATCTTGGTCAAACAGCCAGCGCCTTCCTGCTTCTACAACTTAAGAAGACTTTGACGGGTCACATGAAACCGCATTTCAGACCTCCGTAAACCCTAAACCCTGACACTGCTAAACCCTAACCCTAAACCCCAAACCCTAAACCCCAAACCTTTAACCCTAAACCCTAAACCCCAATCCCTGACCCCTAAACCTTAATCGGAGTCTGGTGGCTCTCGTTCGTTGAAGGGTCCTGAAGTGAGAGGGGCGCGAGAGATTCAGGGTTTAGGGTTTAGGCCTCCAGTCCCCAAATCAGATCAGCTGTTAGGGAGTAGGGTCTGGGGTTCAGGGTCTAGGGCTTCGGGTTCAGGGTTCATGAAAAACAAATTGAAATAGGGAAAATTGGATTATGTAGGAGTTTGTATGGATGATGTTTATCAATAAGAAGGGGGTTAAAGTAAGCCGTGCTCCAGAATTAGGGCTCTAGCGCGGGACACATGAAAGCTATGGCGTCCTAATCTCGAGGAGTGGGGTTTACCAAAGCCCTAAACCCTGAACCCTAAACCCTAAAGGGTTTTGGGTTAAGTCCTCTCATCATCGATCAAGGCTACGGCATTCAGGTTCTAGTGCTTGTGACCCACACCACACGCTGTGGCAGCCAGAGTCCAGGACTTAAAGCAGACCCTGCGGTTTTAGGGTTTAGGGTTACCCATGCAAGTATCTATGCCTATTTCGTCATTTCACTTACAGAGCTTAGGAGATTTTCTGCTTTGCCCGGGTTCTCTTGCACATCTCTACGCCCGAGCGTGGCAGGGTAAGACTTTTTTCTGCCGTCACAAGTTTCGAAGGAAATGCCTAAGCATCATCACAGTTCCAATAATGAAGCTATAGTTTTTTTGGGTACACAACTGTGCGGAAGCACTTGGGCTGCTAAGCCTCAACTCTTTATGACTCAAACCCCATCCGTTTGCCCCCAAATTCCTGAACACACATTTTGGAGAGTTTCCACCAATCACAACTTTTGGCAGGGTCCTTATGTTATAAGGATTGTGTTGCATTGGGTCTAGATTGGGGACCCCAGTGTATGTATGGAAACTCCCCATATGCTTCACCCGAAAAACTGAAAGTTTATTTTCCCCAGAACTCTATACGGGGGTTTCCCCAAATTAGGGGTACCTTTTAGGGGTCCCAATAATAAGGATTATAGTCTTTTGGGGTCTATATTGGGGTCCCCTTATTTTGGGAAACTACCATACCCCCTCTATTTTCTCTTTACACCCGCCCTACACGCCAAGCCAAGCCGCTCAGGAGAACATTCGTCGCCGCCAGGAGTATCACTCGAGGTTCCTCAGCTTTGTTATCCTGTTATGCTCTGGATGTGTTGGAACCACTATGGGCTATTAGACCTTAAGGGTACCTTAATCTACCCTTAATAGGGTCCTAATGGGGAATTTTAGGGTCGAATAGCCCATAGTGGGAAGGGAGTGCTGGCAAAAAGCCTGTGCACCGTTCAGCGATTCAGCGCCCTCAAGTTGTAAGGTGTCGAAGCTCGATAGGCTACAGCCAAGGTGAGGCCTTGAAATGCTGAATCATGGAAAAGAAAATGGAAGCTACTATAGTATATTGGGGTTATATAGGGGGTATATGGTATAGGGTTTTGGGGTTTTAGGGCTTTAGGGTCCCTATAATGACATTCCTCCGTGAAGAGGGAACCTAGCGTCAGCGCGAAGGCTTGTCAGGGGAGGATGAGAGCAATCACCGAGGTTCCTGCAGAAGAAATGCTAGCAATCCTGCCTGCATGTGGACAGTTTCCGTTAATCTTAAACACTAAACCCTAAAACCAAAACTATGGACCCTAAGCCCTAAGCCTAAAAGCCTACACCTTGACAACAAGAGGGGTCTGGGCTCATTACTGACCTTTGGTTAGTTGGGAATGAAGGAGTGGCAAAGAAAATGGGGATTAATGTAATGGGATATTAGGGACTACTACAAGGATCCATCCCTTCATTCCTAGCTAACCCGAAGTAAGTAAGTAAAGGGCTTTGGATTGAGGATGTTATCCCCCAAGTGTGGAGAATCAAAAGCAAAAAAGTCCATTCCTTCAATCCTTGCTACCACTATGGGCTATTAGACCCTAAGATTCCCTATTAGGACCCTATTAAGGGTAGATTAGGGTACCCTTAATCAGTCATCAGTCGTTCGTTGGCGCTTCAATCTATGCAAGCCTGCTTGGAATGGGATTTAAAGAAATTATGGGTGCCATGGTGGGGTTCTTGACATAAGGATCATGATATACATCTTGGGTCTATATGAGCTATAGTCTCAATTCCTGTGATGGGGTTTATATAGGGAGTAGTATAGAGGGATTAGTAGGCGGGATACTAGGAGTTTAGACTTTTTGCTCATATTGAGGTCCCCCCTCATATAGAAACTGCTAAATGTGTCGCATCAGCCCCTCCATCTGCAAAGTCCCCAACCCTAAACCATAAACCCTTACCCTAATCCCTAAATCTCAAACCCTTAAAAACTCTTCACTGGCGCCTGGAGATGAAGCCGAAGTCGTAATTTCTCTTTGTCACCCCAATCACCTACTGTTTTACGGGTTTTACCTACCAATCAAGAGGCAATCATTACTAAGCTGCAGGTCGTTAGGGTTTCAGGAAAGCCCCAAACCAAGCCTTCACAGCAACCCTGAACCCTACACCGTAAACCTTAAACCCTCAACTGCGCACGGTCGAGGTTGGCCGAGGAGCAGAAGATGAGGGAGATGGATGAGAGCCTTGGCAGCAGCAAGGCTCCGAGCGATATAGCTTGCTTTGCCGGGTTTAGGGGTTTAGGGTTCAGTTGTTTTGGGTTTTAGGAGTTTAGGGTTTAGGGTTTACAGGGGCTCTATAGCGTAATAGTCACTAATGGAGAATCGAATGGAAGAATGGAAGTTCGGCTCATAAGTATAGAGGTACCCGAAATCCTGAACCCCATTTATGGAAATTTGTGTTTGAGGTTGCTGATGTTTAGCGTTTCTCATGCTCCATTTTCTTTTCCACTGAATTCTCCACTGGGTTCTCCACTATCCCTCAAACCTAGACCCGAACCCCTAAACCCTAGCTACATAGTCCCAACAGAACCCTTGTATATATCCCTGTAAAACCCTTCAGGGGCCCTAAGCCCAAAGCCCTGAGCCCACCGAGGCTGCGCGATTGCACCTTCCGTCCCTGCTTGGCCTCTTCGCGGCCTTAGACCATTGGGAGGAGTTTAGGGGCAGGGTTTTGCAGGGTTTTGGGATTTTGGTTTTTGGATGTGACGGTTAAAGGGTTTGTGGTTCAGGATTTTTGGCAGCTGTTTTCAGGGTTTAGGGCCAAAATTACGTTGTCCAGGTTGCCAAAAGATTGCTCTTTCCGGGAAGATGGCCCGAGACTTTTGAAGGTTGCAACGTAAGGACTTGCACGGCCCTCTGTCAAGTGCAGATAGGATCTCTGCAGGGACCCTGCACCCTAAACGGTCTGCTTAAACCCTAAAGCTACGCCCCAAACCCCATCATATACACCTTGAAACATATTATTTGATACACGTCCTTGTGGTAACTCGAGCCGCCTAAGTTCCTTTGCAGCAATTCCGAAGAAGCATTCACCCTATACCTCAAGCCCTACACCTTGAATCCTAAACCCTAAACCCTTAGCAACCCCAAACCCTTAAACCCTTAACCCCTTAACCCCAGATCCTAGAAAACATACCTTCTGATGGCTACCAAGTTGAAAAAGCTCAGCTCAAGTCCAACGACGCCACGGCAACCAGGAGATTGATCGGTCAAGGGTTGAGGGAGTTGTGGCGAAGCGGGGGTGGTTTTGGATTCAAGGATTAGGGTTCAGGGCTCAGGAATATTGCCCCGAACCGTGGAGAGTCAAATGGACTAGAAAGTGGAAAATGACATGGGCATTGGGATTTTTTACAATGATTTATGGAGTGCAGGGTTCCGTAAAAAAGGGGGTATAGGGGCGTTAAGGAGGTTATACGTGGATTATAAAGCGTGAGGTGTGCCCCCAGTGCCCTATTCTCATTATTGGACTACGTAATTCATGTGGTCTGCAAGGGTCCTATAAAGTATTTTTACCCGCTAATAAGATATTTCCCTAGAATTGTTCATGATCAATAGTTACAGTGCCTTAAAATCCTAAACCCTGAGCCAAAATCCCTCCGCCCCGAACCCTAGACGCTGCGCCCTAATCCCTTTGAGCGAACCCCAAAACACCAAAAACCCTTAAACTCTAAACCCTCAACCCTGAACCTTAACTAAACCCTAAGAATACGAAACCCTAAGCCTCCTAAACCCTAAGCCCATTCAACCCTAAACGTCGTGAGGATCGCCGAAAAACTTGATGACCAGCGGCTCCCTCGCCGAAGATCTCACCTCTACGGTCGGAACCCTGAGCCGCTTGGCTGGCAGATTTTGGATTTAGGGGTTTAGGGCTTAGGAGAATTTAGGGTTCAGGGATTAGGGTTTAGGGATTAGGGTTCAGGAATTTATAGCCCCGCTTAAGTAGATAGAATATGGCTTTGGGCATGTCATAATAAGATCCCCATATGCCCCATCTTTTATGGGATTATAGGGGTGTCAGGTCAGGATTTAGGATGATTTAGGGCTTTGGTTTTGGGTTTTAGGCTTTAGGAGGTTTAGGGGTTTCGGGGTCATGGTTCAGGAAGGAGGTCTAGTGTTTAAGTGTTTAGGCTTTAGAAGGTTGAGGGGTTCAGCATTTTAGTGCTTCAGGGGTGTAGGGGTTCGGGGTGTCTAGGGACTAGGAATTATAGGCTCCACGACAACCTGGTATGACCTCTGCATCCCCCCTGTATAATCGCAATAGCAACCCTGAACCCTAAACCCCAACCCCAAACCCTAAACCCCATACCTTGCAATCTTAGGCCCCGAAGTACCTTCTGGCAAGCTGCAGCAGTTCGTCGAGGCGAACGGCTACAAATGTATGGATAACGGGTTTAGGATTTAGGGTTTAGGGGGCTTGCTTTAGGATTTAGGTTTTAGGATTTAGGGCTTAGGATTTAGTGCGCTTGCAAAGAAAGGGGATCTCAACATACTCCCTGTGTAATCCTTCCTTCATGGGGACCCCCGTAATCCATATTCATCCGTGGGATCCCTTAGGGCTCCTCATCGGGAGAAACCCTAGGGGTCTTGGGTTCTGGGTCTAGGGTTCTGGGTCTAGTGTTCAAGGTTTACGGTCCCTAAACCATTTTGGAGAATTTCTAGGGGTTTGGGGGTTTAGGGTTTAGTTAGGGTCCTAAACTGGAGAACTTTCGAGAGGTTTAGGGGTAGGGCTTCGGGTCTGGGCTTAGGTCCCTAAACCCTTTTTGAGAAGTTTTGAGGTGGTTTAGGGGTAGGACTCTGGGTCTAGGGTTTAGGGTCCCTAAACCCTTTTGTAGAAATTCCTAGGAGTTAAGGGGGTTAAGGGTTTAGGGTCCCTTAGCCCTATCGGAGAAATTCCTACAGGTTTGAGGGTAGGGCTTAGGGTCAGGGGTTGAGGGTCCCCAAACCATCTTGGAGAAATTCCTGAAGTTTTAGGGTTTAGGGTTTAGGGTCTCTAAGCCCTTTTCTGGAGAATTTCCTAGAGGTATAGCAGTAGGGTTTAGGGTTTAGGGTCCCTAAACCCTTTTGGATAAATTCCGAAGGGTTTAGGGGTGAGGGCGTGGGGTTTTTGGGTTTAGGGTCCCTGAACTCTTGCAGAGAAATTCCCACACAGGGATACCTTTGCAGGCACAGAGGAGGGCTTACGATCGACTCCAACTCCTTGCATCAGAAGAAGGCACGAGGGTTTAGGGGTCTTGGGGGGGTTACTGGGTTTGTGCTTTAGGGTTTAGGGTTCCGGGTTTTGGCTTTGGGGTTTTGGGTTTAGGGTTCAGAATTCCCCCCGGACTGCTTGGAATTCGGATGAGCCACCCCTGCCAAAGTCTAAACTCTCAACCCTGAGTTGGTTTCAGGATTTTTGAAGAAACTTTAGAGATGTTCAAGCTCAACTTCAGTATGCATAGGTGCTGTTTTAAATTTCAGGGCCCGCTGTAGGTAGCATGTACAGACTGCAATGCCTCTAGGTTGGAGTTTGGGCTGCAATTACGGGTTGGGGTGCGCAGCTACAGGGCTTGGGCCTAGTGGTATTATGCATGGTGCGTACTTAAATGGTTAGGGCCTTGGTACATGTTTGTATATAAGGACATGTAGGGGAGGTTGTTGGTAATTTTGCAAGAATCGGCACTATGTAGGTCACTTCGAGGAAAAGAGCACAGGTTCTAAGCCTTGGACAGGCCTGAAGAATTTCCACGGTACTTGCGTTTAGGATTTAGGGTTGCAGGTTTAGGGTTAAAGGTTTAGGCCAGGTGCACGTTGTGAGTATACTTTCAACCACTACAGGCCAGTACACCTATCACGCTTAAGACGCACATGGTCGCCCATTTGCCCTAAACCCTAAACCCTAACCTTCTTACCAAGCCTGTAAGGGTTTTTCAATAGTACTCCCCCCCCAATAGTACCCCCCCTAGATTTAGAACCCTTTTAGGCCTTATTAAGCCCTATATAGTCCTTTGTGGGTGTACTATTATTGTAATCCCTTTGAAAGTAGAGCACCTCCCCATGCTTCATTGTGGCGCCGCGGCCAAGACAAGGGCAAAGCTCCTGCGGAGCCGCGATGTGGCCTGCAACTTGCGGGGGAAATCAGCTAAATATAGTCTAAACTCCTTAAAGGGGGTTATCTAGGGGATTATATAGGGTTTAGGATTAAGGGTTTAAGGTCTAAACTCCTTCTTGTGGGTTATACAGGGGATTTATATATACATATATATATAGGGCTCTACTGGAGTTTAGACTATAGCTCAAATGTTCAAAAAGCAGTCCGAGCTTGCTGTTTAGGTTTAGGCTTTAGGGTTTAGGGCTAAGGGCTTAGGGCTAAGGACCTAGGGTTTAGGCTTTAGGGCTAAGGGCTCAGGGCTTAGGGTTTAGGATTTCAGGGTTTAGGGCTTAGGGCTGGCCGCCGCTTGGCGTGACGAGCTCTTGGCAGCAGGCCCCGGCTTGGAACTGTGAGCTGGCAGAGATGTTTAGGGTTTAGGGTTTAGGGCACATGGTCCGAGACCAATGTGGGCTGTTAGACCCGATAGTACCTTAATAAGGGTAGGCTAAGGGCCCTTTAAGGTCTTATAGCCCATCCTGGGGTGTCTTCTGGGCAGAGCCGCCTGCATGACTTGTACTGTTGCCGCCGGCTGACTTCCGAGCTGAGTTTCACTAGTTCTTGTCGTTCCAGGGTTTACCGACTCCTTAATGACGAGGGGGCGGCAAGCGGCAAGCGGCACGAACCAGACCAAGCCTTTATTCTAAGGGGGGCGCGGGCTTCCACATGTAATTATGTCCCCTAATTAAACCCTAAGCTTTATAATGCTTTATATGTCTACAAACAGGATGGGCATGCCTGTCCCAACCAGACTGCACCTTTTGTTGTCCAGGGGAAGAGGGACTACGAAGGTCTTGGGGGGCCCTGCGCATCTTAAGTGCGAAGCCATGTGGGTTATGAAAGGCTTAGCCTGATAATTGAAGCCCAAACTTGTTCCCCAGGACCGCTTAAAGACCGTCTGCGACAACTTCACACAGACGCTGGGAAGGGTAGAGTAGTAACAATATTAATAGAAGTAATACTAGTAAAAGTGACAGGAATAGTAGTAGCAATTGCAATACTAATACAGTAATAGTGTCGTAATAGTACTGCTACGAGTAGTAGTACTAGTAATAGTAATAGCACTAGCAAAAGCAATAATATTAGTATTAGTACGAGTAATTGTAAGAGTGCCTGTGTTTTGCAGGACCTAGGGTTTGTAGCAAGGGCTATTCAAAAGGACCCGCTCATTCTTGGAAGCCCTAATCCGTATAAAGCCACTACACACACCCAGTTTCCATTTGCTTTTCCATTTCAATCCCAACCCCTATAAACCACCATATTTCCCAAGTTTCCATGGAAATTTCCGCATTTTTTCCATCTGATTTTCCATGATTGGGGAGATTGAATTTGAGTTGTCTTGCTCTGTTATTGCTGGTCTTATGGTTTTTCTCACTCTTCTTATAGACTCTTTTGGTCTGCCGATAGTTTGCTGTTGCCGAGACTTCAAAACCTCATGCGTGCCTGCAGTGTAATGTTTGTGCCCAGTCCCTAGCACCTACACGGTATACATTCTCATATTAATGAGGTACAGTCTAAACTCCTTAAAGGGGGTTACATAGGGGATTATATATACGCGACTACTATAAGTCTTATTAAGGGGGCACTAGGAGTTTGGACTAGCTCACCATACCCCCTATACATGCCCCTTAGGGCACTTGGGGTCTCAAACCCGTGAACAAACATTCAGGATTGAGTTGCATACTGTTTTGCAGGAGATTCTTGGGGTTTGAGGATTGGGTTATGGGGTGACCCTAAGCCAACAAATCCCAAACGCCTAAACCCCAAACCCTGAAGCCCAAAATACTCACGTGGAAGCTGAAACGGGATCCTGTAAAGACCTTAGTCTTACTTACACTCCCCCAAACTAACATGGAAAGCCATATAGCCCACTTGTCAAAAAGATTGTGCTGTGGTCTTCACAGGGCCCTTTCCGGGTTTCAATGTTAGTTTCCAGGAGAGTACTAGGGCCAGCTGGGATATAGGGTTAAGGAATGGATCCTCTTAAGGGTTATGACAAACCGTAATCAGCATCCCGCCCATGCCCTGCTTACCACCAGTAGGCCAAAAGAGGCTAGCAAAGGCCACTGCCCATATGTTGAAAGATCTCGTCTATGGTCGAGTGTCATCGCGTACATTAGCTTAGCCGACTCTTATACCTTCTGCCTCCAGAACATCTAGCATAGAATTCACTGTTTGTTTATTTCCTTGTTTCATTGGCGCTTGTTTGTAACTCTGGGGATCCTTTTTTGTAGCTTATACATAGATTGGGCCTAAAGTCTATAAAATCAAAATTGTACCCCTAATTTTGAGAAACCCTAAACCCTAAATAGTATGTTCCATTTTCTTTTCCATTATCCTTACATAACCCCCTAGGTCCCCCTTAGTTTTGGGCTGCTTGGATCCCTAGCGTTAAGTCCCACAGTCTACACACAACACCTACTTCGGGCTTTTTGGATCCCTCAGCCCTATAGACCCTCAAGCCATTCAGTTTAGGGTTTAGGGTTTAAAAGAGTACCCAGGACTTGCACGACCGCATCCAGAAGGAAGAGACCAGTCGGGTGGCTCGAATGCATACTCTGTGAGTAACCCTAGGGCTCCAAGTATAATCCCTTCCCCCTAATAATAAATGACGTCCCCCCCCCCCTAATAATAAATATTCCGGGGTGTCAGAAAATATTTATTATTAGGGGGGAATATTTATTGAAAGGATTGGGTAGGGCCGCCTTTAAATTCCTTTTAAAATCTAATTCAAATCCCGTTGGAAATAATTGAGATTTAATTAACATTCCTTTTAAAATCAAAATCGAATTGAAATCGAATTAAAATCCCGTTAGAATCAATCGAAATTTGATTAATATTCCTTTTAAAATCAAGTGAAATCGAATTAAAATCCCGTTAGAATCAATTGAAATCTAATTAAAATTCCTTATAAAATCAATTAAAATCGACTTCAAATCCCGTTAGAATCAATTGAGATTTAATTAAAATTCCTTTTAAAATCAATTACAATCGAATTAAAATCGAAAAAATTCCCGTTAGAATCAACTGAAATTTAATTAAAACTCCTGTTAAAATCAATTAAAATCGAATTGAAATCGAATTAAAATCCCGTTAGAATCAATTGACATTTAATTAAAATTCCTTGTAAAGTCAAGTAAAATCGAATTAATTACAATCGATTTAAAATCCCTTTAGAATCAATTGAAATCTAAATACAATTCCTTTTGAAATCAATTAAAATGGAATTAAAATCGAATCCAAATCCCGTTAGAATCAATTGAGATTTAATTAAAATTCCTATTAAGATCAATTAAAATCGAATTAAAATCGAATTAAAATCTTGTTAGAATCAATTGAGATTTATTTTAAATTCCTTTCAAAATCAATTAAAACCGAATTAAAAATCCCGTTAGAATCAATTGAGATTTCATTAAACACGGCTAACACTGTAATAAAGTCAGTTAAAGTCGTATTCAGTTCTTGTATATACAACCCTTTATAAAACCATATGAAAATCAACCAAAACCTCGGATGTCAAGAGGATCCCTAATTCCTTTGGATTTTCTATTATAC
>CAJNIZ010046086.1:13587-38895 GCA_905231905.1 Symbiodinium pilosum | reverse complement strand
ACTTGGACCCTTAGGGTAGGATGTTTATCATTACAATTTCAGGGGTTCTGCTAATCGTAGACCAAGCAATGCTTGATGAAACCTTCTTGCAATTGTTGAAAGCTTCCGACATGCTCCAGCTGAGGTCATGGACCCTCATGGAATGCGATCTGCGACAGTCGCGCCGGAGTAGTTATGTCAAAGCGAGCCGTGTGCCAAGTTGTTTCAGGGGCAGATGTAGGGACTTGTTAGGGCTACTATATATGAACAAGTTTGAGCACGGCTTGAGTTACAATCCTGCTTCAACCCCCAAAGACTAGGATTCCACTGTTCTTGCGAACAGCCCTCATGTTGCGGCAGGCATTTGTCATTTGATGACATTGAAGTGTCGGCACGAGTGAAACATACTTGCGCCCCCATGACAGCGGACATACTACCTGCAATAATTCGTTGCGACTTTGGGCACAACACATGAGCTATAGTCTAAANNTACCCCTTAATATCCCCTATAATACTCCCCTATATAACCCCTGGTTAATCCCCTTTGAGATAAGGAGTTTAGACTAAGTATGACGCACATGGCGAGGGTGGGTCGCTTGTGGCGTCTCAGGGCTTTGCCTCGGCCGTGCTACATGCGCTTCCTGAAGATGGGTGCTGCCAAAAGCCATAGTCCCCCTGAAGTAGATAGAATATGGCTTTGGGTATATATTATTTTAAGATCCCCATATACCGCATGTTCTTTCTACTTAAGGGGGACTATATACCTAAACCCCAAAAGTATGTAGAAAAATGGTCCAGAACCTTCAACAATGCTCCAAAAGGCTTTTGTTCCGCATACCTTGAGGGTCCAGGTAGTCCCCGTTCTACGTAGCTAGAAATACAGAATTCCCTGAAGCCAATAGTAATATCCGCATCTACTTAAAGGGGATTATAGGCAGATGCCAAGAATGCCAAGTCAGGGTTACCGGGTCCCCAAGTTTCGCCTGCCAGGTGCCCATGACCTTAATTGCATGCAGCAAAGTCCTAGCCAGACTCAACCATTGTTGACTTGACAGCACCTGACACAAAAGCATACCTTTCATTTGCTGAGAGAACAGCAGAAACTAGAAACTCCAGAACTCCTACGTGAAGCTTTACAAATACAGCGCAGGCGAACCTTGAAGAGTTTTGCAGGCAACATGCTGGTGCAGATCAGGGCTGCCAAGTACGTACTGTAGCTTTGACACTGCTCGTATCTTCAATGCCGCGATGGGCATGGCCATCATGATGGAGCCCAGTCTGCCGAGGTGATATGCTGTCATCCAGGTGCAGGTTCGGCCTTACGCACAGGCGCGGGTAATGGCACAGCAACCGCAGACAATTTGATCAGATCAGAACAGGCTCTCTCACCCCGGTGCGTGTTGGAAAGGATTGAATATTTGTTATGTACAGTACTGTAAGGTCGCAGATCTTCGCCAATCGCCAATCTATGCCCCGCCCATAGACTCCCTGTGATCTTCAATTTCCCCAATTAGTTCTCTTGATTCTGCATGCCGCAGGTTCAAGGTTGTTATTCAGCTCGTCCTCTGTAACCATAAACGCAGCGATAAGGACGTCTCAAATTCATGGTTCTCTTTTGCCAGATGGGGCATGCGGTGTCGGTTGTGGGTGGGAATTTGCCTGCGGAAGGCAAGCAGCGTGGTGCATGCATGGACTGATACCTTCAGCCGCGAATGCACAAACAGTCCCCAAGCATGCTCAGAGATAATACTATTGTATTAGTCTTCGTCAGCTATGTGAGGAATCTGCTCTGCTTCACAACTCAGATTGGGGAGCAGCGCCATAATGCCTATCTGACAGTTTTGGCTGCATGGCATGTTTTGCCAGGTCGCCTGGATGCTTCGCACATGAAGGCAGGATAGCACTAGAACTGAAGACAGGTTTTGTCATAGTAGGAGACCTACGCATGGCGGCATTCTAGTCTGATCACCTCCTGGCAATTAATTCTTGTGTGGCAATGATCGTCCAAGTTCGCCACATCAGGACACTTTAGCTTTAGGCAATACGGGAATTAGAATTTCGGGCTTGTGCATGTAGGGGGATTTAACTTTAGCTTGCATTACGTTGGGTTCCCTGGGATCCTTGTTTTGAGTGCAGAACCCAGAGGTTTAGCTTCGCCTTGAAGGCACTGTTCTGGAGACTGCTACTCGTGTCGTGCAGACTCGCTCATGATGCTAACATGCTTTGGACAGCTGTGTTCTCGAATTCCTCACACGTTCATTTGCGGCATGGACTACTGTCTTCCAGAATTCCCCACAAGTTCGTTTGGGCCCTCCATAGACAATGTCTGGCTGATTTCTATCTGAGGAAGGAGACTCATTCCGAGGGCACGAGAATTCGCAGACCCATAATCAGAAGCCCATCGGCCCATCGCAATGGCACTACAACAATTCAGACACTTCCCAGAATACATGGTATTCACTCAACTTACTGTTACATGTGGTATAGGTAAGGAGGACCCCCCACCCTGTAATAGTGGTAGAACAGAAATATTTAGTACGGCCCTAATAAAATCCTTACTATCCCCTATCGTCACCACTACAGGGTGGGGGGTCCACGTAAGGCATAGGTCCCTATCTGGGCCAACGTTGTAGCACGTTCCCCACAGCTGTGGGAACAGCAAGGCAGTCAAGCTCCCACATGGAAGGGTTTAGTGAGGGGGGTAGGGTTTCGAGGTTCGGGTTTAGTGTTTAGGGGTAAGGGTTTAAGGTTTAGGGTGAGACTATTGTCAGACAATGGTGCCTTAGGTTAGGACCTTCACCTGGCCATGCTGGTCGCGCTGGCTGAAAAAGATCTCTGCTGAAGTTGGCCAGATGCCAAGCCGTAGCTTGCAACATGTCCAGATGCCCGTGCGCATGCAGCAACTACTTGCTTGTGGTATAGAGGTAGGACCTCGTTTTAGGACCGCACCTGATTTGATGGTGGTATTTTTAGTAGTGAGATTCGAACCGTGGAATAGTAAAGTGCTGCGCCGACCTTGCCGGAAGATCTGGACGGCTCTTCTTTTGATGGATGATGCTTCATAGTATGTATCAGGCTATAGACGAAGGGTTGCTGCTGCTGGCCTCACACTCAGGCTCTTTGGTTTGTTGTTCTGCTGCCAGACATTGCTTTAGAGTGTTGACCATTCAGAAACATGTGGAGTGAATGACATGCTGAGCTTGGTTGAAGCATTCCGCCACAGATTTCCGCGTAAAGCCGTCAGCTGGCTCGTTGTTTGATCCTGGCTCGCGCTAATCGTGCGTGTGGGTCATGGGAAGCAAAATGTGATCGGGCACTTGAGAGCAAGCGCCGGTTGAGTTGAGGTGCGCACTTCCCCATCGAAGGCTAAAGCCCGGCACGGATGAGGGTCACATGCCTGGCCTTTCTTCATGCATGTTTGCTGTTGACCTCAGCTCGCAGACCAGAGTTTGAGGTGGCTACGTTTGACTCACCGATCCGGCTTCACCATGGAAAGACACACAATTCTACAACAAATCGGGTGCGTATGATGCACGGTCCCACATCACGGTCAACAAATGGTCTACAAATTGCGTCGCTTCAGACGCGCTGGGAGCAAATGGAGGAACGTCAGGCTGAAGAGCCCTATGCATATTCGACACGAAGCTCCAGCTTCTCAGATGTGTCAACGGTCCCGACCGACTTGTGCTCGGAGGAGTGTCGAGATGGTGTTTTGACACTGCAAGGCAATTACTCAATGAAGTGTCAACGCACATTCGAAAATTGCAGCAAAGTATCCGCGCACGGTGCCTTCTTGGCACTTAGCCATACCCTGACCTTTGACTCTCCGTTTGTAGAACTCGAAGGCAACCTGACTCTGTGGGCGACTGCTAAGGGCTTCCTGTGCCTCAACATAGTTGGTGTTCTGAGAGTAAACTCCGGAAGCATATCCGTGAGCGGCTGCAAGCCCGACAGTAAAGACTCACAGCTGGGCGGTGGCATTCGGAGCAGAACGTTCATTCAAGAGGATGGCAGCATCAGCATCAGCAACTGCATGGCTAAAGGTGGGTCTGTTGGTCTTGGAGGGGCTATTTTCACACAGGCGTTCAGTCAGACTGGAGGGAACCTTGCAATAAAACAGTGCGCAGCCAGCAGTGATCTCTCATCTTCAGGTGGTGCCATCTATGCTGGAGAATCGTTTCTCCAATCCGGCGGGACCATCACAATTGAAGACTGCACAGCTTTCAGTAGAAAGGGATTCTCCAAGGGAGGTGCAATCTCTTCCACAGAAATCAAGATCAAGGGCGCCGCACATCTGACAATCAGACGCTGCAAGAATCACATGGGCAGTTCCAAGAAGCGTGCCAGGAAGTATGGAGGCTCGATGATTGTCTGTCCAGCAAGGACGATGGCAAGAGGTTTGGGTAGGATTGGGGAGAGTATGGTCAATACTAACCATCAAACCCGTGGGCGCAAGCAACTAAGCATTCTTGTGCTTCACTGCTAACCACACCGTACCGCATGCACCATGATTCGCCCCGGCATCACAATCTGATAATTTCCTGAGGCACGTCTAGAGGGTGTTTGCGAGAGTATACCAACTTCCAACAGCTTCAGCAAATTCTGGCCGGGTCTTTACGGTAAGTCTGTCGTGTGCTGTCTCTTCCTCAGAGGGCAAAGACAAGGTTCCTTCAGCCAGATTTGTCTTCATGTTAGGCAGTCTTCAGTTTCGCAGGCGGAGCCATATTCTCCAGCATGTTTGCTCTCTCTGGCGGCGAAGTTCTCATTGAAGATTGCCTGTCATCGAGTTCGACTCAACATTCTGCAGGGGGAGCTATCTATGCGTTGAGGATTCTTGTCGTCGAGTCCTCTTCGAATCTCACCATTGGAAGGTGTGTCGCAGCTGTCAGGAACAACGCGAATCAGGTACATGGAGGTGCGGTGTTCAGCCAAAAGGATTTTACGCAGCGCGGCGGTAGCATTAAGATCTACGATTGTGCCGCACGTGGCAGAACTCACGTACGCGGACAGTTTTTCTCTTCAGGAGGAGGCATTAGCTCGCCGCACTCCTTCACCCAATCTGGGGGCAGCCTAGTCATTCGCAACTGTACAGCGCAGATGGGCCAAGAGGGGTCAAGCAGGGGTGGCGCAATCTACACCCACTTGCTTCGCACAAGCGGCAGGATGAACCTTGAGGCAAGCAGCGCTGAAGGATCTGTGCATGGCCACGGCTTTGGAGGTGCAATTTTCTGCACAAACATATCCATCGAACACCAAGCAAGAGTTACCATTAAGCTATGTAGAGCTGAAGGAGGGCTTTGGTGCAGTGGAGGTGCTGTTCACGCTGCGAAGTTCTTTGAGCAATCTGGCGGAAGTATAAGCATAAGAAATTGCACGCTGAACAGTTTCGACAACAAATCTTTTGGTGGGGGCGTGTCTTGCAAGAAGGCCTTGCAAAGCCGTGGACGCGTGGTGCTGCAAGCTTGCAGCGCACAAGAGCGTGGCGGAGGCCTTTATGCAGAAATCTCTGCGCAGCAATCGGCTGGGGCAAGCGCTAGGTTTGAAGGCTGTCAGTCCTTTGCACATGGTGGCGCTGTTTCTTCTGCAGGCGACGTGACACTGCATGGAGATATCGTTTTGCGCAAGTCGTCGGCCCCGTTTGGGAGTGGCGGATGCTTGCACATAGATGGTGACCTCAATGCATCCGGGCTGTACTTCCATGACTGCTCTGCCGGTATCTCGCGTGGTGCGCTCTTTGCTCGAGGACACACCAACGTTGAGAAGATATCTGTCACCAGGTGCTCTTCTGCAATCTCATCTACTGCTTTAGTGCAAGAGGGCTCCTTGGAAGTGGCGAATCTGGAGGTGACGGGCCTGCTGAACGACCATCTAGGGCAGCACATGGTGGTGACTGGCCAGGCTGCTGGAGAACATTGGCAAGTCCGTTGTAGTTAGTGAGAGATACAATGTTTTCCCTATGAGGCTTCACTTTTCTTGATTGTCATGGGCACTTCAGAACCACTAGATCAAGGTTTCTTGGCATTCTAAACTGCAAACTTAGCTAAGGCAAATTTGGGCTCGTTGACGTGTGACAACAGATGGGAGTGCACACTGCAGGCCCCAGGCGAGAAGCACGTCCAGCGTCTCTTTTGCTCTGCATGCTTGCGTGCACAGTGTGAATGTGTGAGCCCTTTGATGTTCTATCAAGAAGATGGACCCATGCTTTTGATTTCGGCAAGGGTCTGATCACGCCTGATGAGAATAACCTTAATTTCGGGGCCTGCTTTTGATGGCGCTGGAAAGGTGGCTAATGCATTACCATAAGCTTGACTGCAGTTAAACTTCGCAACGATGAGGTTGCCAGACTTAGAGAAACCCCCTTTCTCGAGGACCGGCGGTGGTATAGAACTTAAAGACCATTGATATTAAATGAGATGAGGGCCTGCGTGCTTACACGCAAGAGAACAAGTGCAGCCATTCTTAAGAATCCAGGATTAGGACTCCTCCAGCAACGAGATGACGGCCGCGGATTGTACAAGATGGATCATGCTATAGGTTTCAAGCAAAGCCTCGGCTTGATATCAAGCAAAGCTTGGGCACTAGGCTTGACATCGACAAAGCCATGATCTGATCTCATTTGTCATGCTGTCCTCCCTGGGCTTTTCCTTAGCTCGATCATGAAACATAAAGCGAACAAAATGAGGAGCCGCAGACTAGAAAAAGCGCATACATGAAAGTCGTCGCGCGTACGAGTTTCAGTCTAGCAAGACATGCTCTTGACGAAGACTGGCTGCTTTCCAAGCAAGAACACAAGGGCCTTCTGAGTCAGGCAAACCCTGCTGCAAGGGGATGAGTGCCGTTCAAAAACCAACCCTCCCATGCGCTCTGAATCCTAAGGTATACGTTTGAGAAGGCTAGACAAAAGAAGACAAAGCAAGTGCCAGCAAGAGCGTTTCCCAATATCCAAAACTTGGACGTGACAATGGTTTTCTTCTCTGCTTCATACACACTCGCATGTGATTTCTATGAGCTGTCGACCTCCTTCTAGAGGCAAATGCACAAGGCAAAATGGGTTGCTTCTATGCCCTCGAGCCTGCACAAGCAGTCCAGGTACTGGGCGGGAAGATCGTGTTGGGGTTGTCGGCTGCTATCGTTGTCCTTCCGCTACGATGCGGTTGATTGATGAGGTTACCCGGTGGTTCAGCATAGACCTTTAAGTTTGTCCAAGTAAAAGGGAGGAAGGTAACCATCCCTCTCCTCAGCGTGAACAAAATCAAGCTAGCCTTGCCTTCGAGATGTCTTGAGACCGTATCTGAGGAGAATGCCGTGTGCCAGCTGTGTCCGGAAGGCTCGGAGGTCTGTGCTCCAGAACGGCTGACAATGCCTGCTGGCATGATGGTGGATTGGCAAAACTTGTCGGTTGGCATCTATTGCCCCAATGCGCTGGCCTGCCGTGGTGGCTCGATGACTCACTTTGTTGCCAGCGATAACAGCACCATTCGCAGAGAAGTCTTTCAGAATATGTGTGCGCCGGGATACACTGGCAGCGGGTGTTGGGTATGTTCAGATGGATACGGCAGGGCTGATGACGCAGCCTTGCGCTGTGTAAAGTGTCCCGCGCCCTCATCTTACAGCTTGGCCAGGGTCATGCTGTTCTATGCTTCCACGGATTGCTGCACCGATGATTTTTCTTCGCATTGCCAATGAGAGCCACTCTTAACTTTGTATAGAACCAGCATAAACTTATTCCACTTACCTGGCATTGTGCAGGACTCCTGGCTCTTTCTCTCCGCGGCCGCCGGTGTTCTCATGGCCACGACGGAGAAGAAGCAAACCGCGGTGCTTCTGAATCAGTTGATGGCGTTCGCTACCGTGTCCAACATTGTGAGTAGCGGCTTGTTCCAGACAAGCTCATACCAGTCTCTACAAAGCGATGCACGCATGTTCTTGGCATCCGCCAGCGGAGTGGCAGATTTTGCGCAAGGCTCCGCAGGCGGAGCCATGTCCAAGGATTGTCTTTTGAGCCAACTCGGATTGTCCGGGTCCTTGTGGGCAACGCACCTTGCTTCTACCATCATTCCCGTCCTGCTCATGATGGGTCTGGCCTTAACCCGAAATCCGGGACTGTCTCTTGTTGTGGGAACCAATGTGTTCCTTCCAGGCCTGGCTTTGAACCCCCCCCGCCGAAAGTGCCTATTATCCAGCGGTGTACGCTCAGTGTCTAGTTACCTACATCCCTTCATCATAGGATTCCTGACCTAATCTAGGACCCTCTTGACATGTTTGAGAATTCAAGCTTCGTCCGCGTCAGGTTTTACGGCGGCCTTTGGCAAGTACCTCATCGCCTTTCGCTTGAAGCCGGAAGAGCAGAATGGTCAGGCTTGGGATGGTGTAGATCAGCCACAACCCTGCCCCATACAACTCCAAGATGCTTGCCTTACCGTAGTGCTCCAAATAGCCCAATGTAGGTCATATTCATAGACTTTAGGGGGCCCAATGTAGGTGCTATTTATAGACTTAGTTGCCTTAGTTGCCCCAAGGTTCAAAACAACAGGGAGTGCGCTTGAGTTAACTCGCATCTTGCGCGAAGATACAGCAGCAAAACCAGTCGTTGCCAATCGCAGTTTCTCTCCTCCTTCCCATGTCAAGGTGCTTATGCCTTTCAGGCTTGGCATCGGCCTCGATTCTGATTTGGTGATTGTTCCAGTGATCATTTCGCTCTGCTTTGTAGTGGGGGTGCTTGGGTGGCTTCAAGCAGCCCACGTCAAAGCCGACAGCAACGGCAAAGTGCCAAACTATGTCTTATACCTCACCCAGTCGTATAAGCCAGAATGCAGTGTGTGGGAAATTGAGCGCTTGGTTCGGAAGATGCTCCTATCCCTGACCACGCAAGTATTACCCGTGACATATTCGCCGGCCAGTCAGATGCAGCTGGTGTCCGTGATCCTTCTCGCAGCCTTGCTACTACATTTTCGCTACAAGCCTTACAAGAATGAGTCGTGGAACACTATCGAGGTGAGGTTTGCAAAAGGGAGGCTTCTATATGTTATTGCTTATGGTTGTTTTAATGATTTGGAAGTGTGATGCTTATTTGTGGTGATACCCCAGGTGGCACTTTTGGCAACAGGGCTCCTCCTCAGTGGAGTCACGACGACCTTAATCGCCAACGACTTGCACTGGGCCCGTACTGCCAGAACAGGCATGGACTTGGTCTTGCTATTATTGACTCTTACTATGATTGTTGGTACTACTACTGTTACTATAATTATTACTACTGCTGCTACTACTACTACTACTGCTACTACTACTACTACTACTGCTACTCTCAGTATTTTTGCTATTATACAACAGGTATCGTCTTGATGATGTTCGTGTTCCTGCTGGTCACAGTCATTTGTGACTCGGCTGCTCTGCAGGGAAACCTGCGCAACCAGCACATAATACCGTGATTGTCCAAAGGCTCAAATAGTTTGCAGGCCTGTAAACAGCAGATCATGTGGGCCCAAAGTATGCACCATCTAGCAAATTGGACCCGTAGGGCAAAAGGTTCCGAACTGATGGGCACGATGCAGAGGAGAAATACCCGCCAACCAGGCATGTGATGAACTATCAACTGCACACAAACATGTCGTGAAGCAATGTGTTTCCACTTATCCCACATAACGTTTTCCAAAATTGCCTCAGTGGACGGCTGAGACCCCTGACGGTCCCCATAGCGTAGACTCTCTATCCCTCGATGGCCAGGATGGCCTGGCCTGGATACTAGGAAATGCATGACCTAGGGTTTTGGGCTGGGGTGTTGGGATTTTGGGTATGGTAGTATACTAAGGTCATGCAGGCAGGAGTGTTAGCGTCAACAGGAAGACAACATTGAGTTGAAGAGTTTCAAGCTTCAGCCCTCCTAAACAATTCACAGGCATGAGTTTCACTCATGATGTTTGGATGGCACAATTTCTACAATGGCAATATCTCCCTGAAAAATCCCACGTGTAAATACACTCACAAACAAGCAAACTAAAGAAGAGTTATCCAGACCGCACACAACCCATCTACAAACCCTATCATCAATACATGTTCCCTGTCTTAATCCGTCAAACTCTGCTCAGTTCGATGGTGGGAGGGAGGCATTTTTGCGTGGCCGCCAAGGGTTTTTTCAAGTTATCCCTTGTATACATCCTGCGAGAGGCCCAGAATCCCGTAAACGCCAAACCGCGTGCTTGGGTATCCCAAGGCTTCCAAAGCTATCCCACATTTAAGAAACTTTACATCATCCTGAACACCGTTGAGGGTCTATGTAGATCTTGTCATTACAGTAGGGTATATTTTCAAACCGCATCCCATAGAAGCACAAAGGGGACCCCTGTTATATCTTCATAACCCCTTCATATCCCATGGTTCTAAGTTGGAAACCAATTGCAGGTGGGTAATTTCTAGGTGGGGCTTCTACTAGAGCATTCCCATTCTGACCTGTCATAACTATTTGTGGACCTTCAAGCGGGTGATACAGCGTGCAGGTCAAGGGGTGGATCTCCAAGTATCTTACAAGTTGAAAGGATTGCACGAAAGACAATTTCCCTTGTATACCAAAATAACTTTGTTGGAAGATGTTGCAAGTGGAGCAGACCTATGTCTCTATGGATCCCTTTTCGAAAGCCGCCCTCCAGGCTCCCTGTGGCTTTCGTGTAGCTGACCGTAAGCCCCCAACCCTCGTGTGTCTCACAGCCCATAAGCCGCAGAACCAGCTTTATGTCAAGGTGGGACGATGATTGTCCTCGTCATGTTGAACATGCGCTTTTGCTGTCTCAGCATGGAGTTTTGATTTTTGGGTGGTTTTTGTTGACTTAGGGATATGGGGTCCAGCGACTACAGCAGAGATTTCAGGGTTTTGGAGTACTCTTCGAGTAAATAGGCAGTATGGGATGCGGGCGACCTGAAGAATACATTGCAGTCTTTCTATATTGTATTCGAGTGCCTGCTACTGGCAGCTATACAGTGGATGGAGGAAATCTTGCACCGCTGGGGTCCCCAATGAATTGCAATTCCTAGGAGATAAGGTATAAAGGGTGGTGCAAGATTTCCTGTGTCCGCTGTAGGTTGTAGGTGCACTCTGACTCTCAGCTCGATGGCCCACAAATACACGAAAGCTTCGGATTATGTGGGGCCATTGAACTCAGCCCGTAGGTACTGGGAACGCCAAGCAGCAAGATCAGTTGACTCTGGAGATGCAGAGCGTCAAGGAGGCCGGAGAGAATTGTTATTTGTTCATATGCAGGGTACTGCCCCAAAACTATAACAGTTGGAGAATACTTCTAATATAGTCGTGTATAGCCCTGAATATGACCCCTAAGCATAGGCTCTTACAGGGTGGGGGGCGCTACCCAAGTTAGGGATGGGAAAAAACTGCAAAGAACACCCTGAAGCCGGGCTCGGCTTTGAGAACCCTGAGCCCTTACCAAAAACACCAAAAATCTTCTGAGCCCTACCCTAGGGATCCAAGTATATAGATAATACTTACATCGGGCTCTAACAGTCTGTACATGTTACCTATACATTGGGCTAGTTGGATATCTAGGGCTACTGCTGAAACTCCAAACGCCAAGCCCGAGATCCCTTGAGGCAAAGAACTCCCGCATGATGAAGTGAGGGCCGAGGCTGCTGAGATGGAACAATGACTAACAGGCTGCTGACAACAGGCCAACGTGGAAAAGAGGGCGGACCAAAGCTTGCGAATGTGGTTATACGCGTAAATGAGGGGCCCCAGTAGAATCAGAACACATACATTTAAAGTAATAATCTAAAGAAAGAAATCATTATAGTGCCGGGAGCCGGGGACTAGGGCTCGAGTGTTGGCTCATGCCTAGGTAACATCTTGCAGCAGGTGGCAAACAAGCATAGACACATCAATGAGCACATGTTCTTGGACTTCTCGGCGCCAAGGCGCTGTCAGGACTACAGCCAAGCTGCTGGCTGGGGCCGGGGCGTGAGGTGCTTGGCCAATGATTATGCCACGAAGCCTTAGGAGGCCCAGTCCCGATTGAATGGCGTTTGCGGGTTCAGAGTTAAGGATTCCTGGGTAATGAGACATGTGGTTGCAAGGGTATAGGGTGTGAGGGTTTTGGGTATCGGGCTTAGAATCTATAAGGACCCCCCAGCTACCTTTAAATAGGGCCTACGTATATCCGATGTGTTAGTTCCTCGGTACCTGGCGGGTGTAAACCAATGTAGGTCTAGGGTCTAGTGTTTCGCATGTAGGGTTTGGGACTAGTTAAGAGCTTTTGAGGTAACCTTCGGCCATTGCGCCATTGAGGGGAAGGCAGGGGCCTAATTCATTGCCAATTTTATTGTCCCATATTCATTGTACATGGTATAGTGTGCCTTGAATAGATCCTAAATGACAGTTGATGCCCCTACAGTACTCTGTGCGCAAAAGTTGTACTGCAAAGACAGCCTTGGCAAAGAGCTGGGCGACAGAGAAGGAAACAAGAGCAAGGGGATTCTCCTGACGGTCCAAGTTTAGGGTTTAGTTTGTAGTTCTGCGTCCAAGTTCCACAACTTAATACAATTTGAGCCAGGAGGGGTTCGCACATACAGATCTTGGAGTCGAAGTGTATACGATTTGGGAATTTGGGCCCGTGCGGGTCTTCTGCAGAGCCAAGTTTACAATTGCTAACAAAGTTTAGTGTTCATGGGATGTCGGGCTTAGCGCTCGCAAAACGGTAGGGTTTTCCTGGAGATATGTAGAGTCGTAGAGCGAAGCTTGCTGCGTGCTGGGCGGCATTTCAGAGACCCCGATTTTACAGCAATCCTCATATGTGTGTGTGGCTGAAATTTTTCTAGGCAACAGCATATGAGCTATAGTCTAAATTCCTAGTATCCCCGTTAATAAGCCCCATAACAGTCCCCTATACAATCCCCGATATAACCCCTTTTATGGAGTTTAGACTATAGCTCATATTTTGCTTGATGCGCCAGACTTGCTTTTTTTGAAGCACCTGACAAACCCCATGCTCAGGCATCCAAGTATCCATATTCCTTAAACACGGGGCGTTGGAAGTCCTGGGTGGGAGTTCTGTCAATAATGGCAAGAACAAGAAGACGACAATTCGGAATAAGATATTCATATGAATAATAACCAGAAGAATTTGAATCACAAACGATGACCCTAAAAGCATGACTAAGAAGATTCGCATTGGACATTGGCATGCCTAGGTCGTTAACTCTAAAACCTAAAGCTTCATTCCAAGGTACCTGGGTAGATACAACAAGCGGGGTTGTCATCAAGTTCTCATGTTAAGGGCATAGTCTCGGGAAATGAAAACCCCAATCACTTCCAGCTTACCACGCGGTTTAGGGTTTGTCAACTTTCGAAGCTCTCATATCAGGAATAGAATGGCCGTGCTCATGGCGTTGAAATTTCTATAACTGTCGTCGGGCTTCAAGGCCCTTGAATTGGAAAGATTCATTTACAGCAGGGCAAGAGAACTCTGCAACTGCGTTGCTGATTCAGAGGCCTCTCTGACCATAGCCACATATGGTACAAGGAAGCCCGAACACCTGGGTGCACCATTTCAGGTATAAGGTTATAGGGTGGCGCAAGATCTCCAAAAAGCTTGCACGTTGAGATGTCCTTAAGTTTACATACGGCAACAAAGGGAGCCAGTGCTGTCCGCCATTTAGCCTGGTGGTTGCAGGTGGTTGCCTCACGCTGATTGTTGCAAGGTTAGGAAGCTGGCCAGCTCCTTAGATTCTCAGTGTTGCTCTTTATTTCCTTGAAGCAAGACGAAAACTCAGGATTGCGCGGCTGTCTTCAAATAGTTCACCTTGCATCGGCAGTGAGATAGATGGTAGTCTCCCATAAGGGGACCCCAATGTACACCCCCAAAACACGATAGTTCTTTTCACGGGGACCCCCAAAATGGTATCGATACTTTTGGAAAGAAACTCCCATAGATTCTTCTTGGGTGAGAGCTGCGTGAAGAGGAAAATGCAGCAGCAGATGCTCGCCCTGCGCCAGGTACGAATTAGGGTTGAGGGTGAACGCTTTTGATCAGCTCTCCCTTGAGGGTCCAAGTACCCAAAAAAAGAGGCTTCAGGGCACCTAAAACCTTAAGATTGGGGGACTGGAACCCTTAGGGCCAGGTTTCATACGTATGCAAGAATGGAAGTTCCATCATCTGGCCCCCACCTGTAAGAGAAAATCTACTCCCCCTATTATTAAACCCCCAGCCCTCCTAATTTGAAATACTCCCCATTGTGGTATATTATGACACTATAATAGGAGTGTGCAATATTTGGGGGCGGGGCTGGCTTTGAAATCAGGGGGAGGGGATTACGTACGTCACGCAGTTCGACGACAGCATGGACAGCAATAGCCAGTGGAAGCATGAGACACATAAACTCAGCTTGAAATGGGTCTCACTGGACATAAAAGCGCAAGTTGCTTGCGATGAGACCATCAGATTCTAAGGGACCCCAAACCCGACACCCTAAACTAAACCCTAAACAGAACTGCTCAGCGTACCCTGGGGCCGATATGGTTCGTTTTCGTTGGTGTACCATTACCCCTTGCAGCAAAACCATAACTTATCCCTAAAGGAACCACATGTGAGCTACAGTGCAGCGAGCCCAAAACCTTAAACCCATCAGGAGCCATAAGCTAAGCTCCTTGAAGGGGCTTGTATACAGGATTCTAAAGTGGAGTCTTGCAGGGATGTTTAAGGGGGATAGTAGGAGTTTAGACGAAAGCTCTCATGATGCTGTAACATCGCCGGGCCGCTTCAAGGGCAGGTTTTGTGGCAATGGTTGGACGGAGGTGGCCCCACGCCCCACGCGCGCGGACCCAAGGCAGTGTTGCCTCGGATGGGGGAACTCTTCCACCACGTGGGCTATAGTGAACAACTTAAACGGGGTTATAATATTATATAGGGGGGTTATATAGGAGACTGCTATACGGGATACAAATGGGTGTACTAGGATTTTTTTAGGCTATAGCTCACGTAGGATCAACAAAAGTTCATTGTACTGTAGTTCGTATCTCTTAAGGGCCCAGGTACCCCAATATAAAGGTTTCAGCTCCTCTGAAGCCCCATTATTTGGGTACTTGAACATTCAGGGTACAGTATAAGGTATATAAGGAATTTCGAGCTCATCCATCCATAGCAGCATGCGAATGAGTTTCTAGAAAACTAGCTTGCATCTGTCTTGAAAATCATGGCAAAGGTGCTGGTGCCTTTAAAGCAATGCTGCTGTGGTCGAAGGAAATCGTGCAGCGCCGTGTGTACTCTTTCACAGATGAAATTATTTGCTTGAGTTTCTAAGTGGATACAATTGTTTCCTGCTTTCACAGTACGAAGAACTTATAACTTATAACTTACAATCATGATGAAGAACAGGCTTACCGGTGCAGTCCTGCTACTTGCCCTTGGCTTTTGCTGCAAGGTGTACGTCCATGCACTGGCTCTGAGCTTAGAAACTTTTGTGCCTGGTGCTTTACTTGCAAAGCAGGGTGTACTCCTTTACCTAAGGTCTCCAATAATACTGCTACTTTGGATATGTTTGGGCACAAGTACACCTATGACCTAAAGTCGTCAGAGCCACTTGGAGTCGCAGTGTGAGGATTTCCAGAGTTGGTGGCCTTAAAGACCCCATGGACATACAGGAATTTCACCGGTGTCCGCGTGCAAATTCTAGTCCCCCTTTAGTAGATAGAATATGAAACTGACCAAAATCATAATAAGATCCCCGAATACCTCATATTGTATCTACTTAATGTATACGAGACAGCACGGATTCTGAGGCCATCGAGGAAGCCCTCTTCAGAAGAGCCTTCTCCAGAGGCGTCAGGCAAGTCAGAGTTTCAGAAGCTCGTTTAGGGTTTAGGGTTTAGGGTATCTATCAAAATGGTCTGAGGAATTTTCCGATTGGTAGTTTTCCCCCATGTCATAAAAGCTTCAGAGATATAGCCCTTATATACCCCTATTCTTCCTGTATAAGACGTATGTAAGCCTCCTACCTGGTAAAAGCCTTCCTCAACACAAGCTCACCTTAGAAATATGGGGGTTTCCTAAAATGCCGGTACGACTTGGGGGATCCCAACAATAAGGGCTATAGTATTTAGGTTTGTCTTGGGGTCCCCTATTGAAGGAAGCTTCCGTTTAAGTCCGTAATACAAAAGAAAACTCATACTGTTGAGAACCGCCTGTTCAAGAACGCTACCACGATCATGAATATGAGGATTCCTTCCGGAATTCTGATGCTGGGCATCAATACTGGAGCCATTACCTAAGGTAATCGCATGACGATGTTTTGGATGGACCCGAGCATTCTCATGGCTACTACGACTTCTCTGAGTCCTGACGAGGGACCCAAATATTTAGGGTCTTTTATCCACATGCTGCAGTATGAGTGGTCCTGTGTACTTGAAACCGTCGCAACTCGATATTTGGGCCCCAGCTTTTGATACCGCAATCTGGAGGACCTCAGCTATTCTAGAGGAACATGATATATTTCCCCAGGTAGATAATTTTTTTGGAAACCTCGACCCAAAAACCCCAACCCTAAACCCCCAATCCCAGGCCCCAAACCCTAAACCCAACCCTAAACCTTAAACCCTATAAGCCTTAAACTATAATATACTTTCCAAGGTGCATGGTACTTTGGGTCATGCAGGGTTCTTGGTAGCAACAGCGAAATTCGTCAGGCGGGCCGGCACCAGATGCTGAGGCTTGGCGAGCAGGGTTTGGGGATTCAGGTTTAGAGTCTAGGATTTAGCAGGGTTTAGGATTTAGCAGGGTTTAGGGTTTACAGGGTTTGGGGTTTAGGGTTTAGGGATTGGGTTTACGGTTTAGGGATTGGGTTTAGGGTTTAGGGCTCAGGGATTGGGGTTTAGGGATTAGAGTTTAGGGTCGGGTTTAGGGTTTAAGGTTGAGGGATTGGGGTTTAGGCGCATGGGGGAGCTGCAAGGGAAGGTTTGAGGGTTTGGGTCTTGGGGTGTGTCACGGGTACCGCCAGAACTACCACCATTGCACATGGCCAGTGCTCAGGTTCCATTGCATTTCTTGGGTTCTACGTGGGCAGGTGGAAGCTATATAAGGCTCCTGTTTTTGTTTGCCTTGGAGCAAACGACACTAGAAACTTTTGCGGAGGAGCTGTTTCAAAGCAGTGTTATCGAGGTTACATATTTTTAGCTTAGAATCCTTCGGCCTGGAACCTACACAGACTGTTCCAGGGTCCAAATCCATAAGGGATGAGGACCATCGAGCCCCCTTTTGACTCACCTTAGGATTCAGGTTTTAGGGTACTACCCTTGTAATCCCCATTCATGTCTAGAATATGCACAGGCACCGACATTTTGAGAAACGTCTGTGTAACATTGTCAGTACTGCATCAGGCTGCGCCAGTGACACGGAAGTTTTCGGCACCCCCTGCGGCTGATGCCCGTGGCCCCAGCACTTCAGTCATCCCTGGGCTACAGTCCCATATGGTAGTTTCCCAAATAAGGGGACCCCAATATAGATCCCCAAATACTGTAGTCCTTCTTGTGGGGACCACCCAAAAAGGTAGCCCTATTTCTGGGAGATCCCCATACGTATGGCAGCTTTGCAAAATGATCTTGTGGAATGCGTAGTACCTGAGGCCTTTGCAATCTCCACATATCTGTACGCTGGCCCAGATTTTTGAGAAACCCCATATGGGCTCTTCTCACAATGCTATACTTATATACAGGTTCATGGCAAATGTACTTGTCCTAGGCGAAATACATATCCCCTCCGGAGACCCTGCTGATCTATGGAGCAGCAAGGGGAGCCCTTGGGTGGTTTGCCCTAAACCCTTAACCCAGAGGAATGCGGAGTTCCAACTTCACCCCTCAAAATTCCTAATAGAGACCCCCCCCATAATTCCTGTATAGCCCCTACTGCAAATGGATGATTACACAGCTTTGGAGAAGCAAATGCAACAGAACATCGAACATGAAGTGGAAACTACGAGTTATTGAGTTAAATGAGGAATATGTTACGCCCAAGTAATGCAGAAACCTTGGAACCTGGAATGGAAGCTGGTGCTTGAACAAACACACCCCCCCCCCCCAAATCCTGAACATGTCTTGGAACCATCCCAAGAAGATCCTTTCAAGCGCACGCACGTACTTTGCAAGCCGACGCGGGTCCATAACGTATGCTAATCCGAACTCCTCAGAAGTAAAGTTACAAAGCTCCATTTGGGGAGACAGAAAAACAAGCCATGGGTCATATTGGGATTCCATGTTAATTTGGGGAAAGGCAATACCTAATCCCTAACCCCTAAACACTACAGCCAACGAAATCCCACCCTTAGGCTGCGCCGGTGGCGAGAAAGTTCTCAGCCCCGCCAGCTGCACCGGTTCCTCCGGCGCCGTGGCGCAAAGTATCATAAGCTAGCTGGTGATGTAGCAATGCAAAGGAGGGACCAACCCTAAACCCTAATTCCTTTAAGGGGTCCTAATCTTCCTGCCATTTTAAGGACAAGTTTTGGCAAAGTAGGTCGACCTCATGTCACTTCAACCCGTTTATGATAATTTATGGATAAGTGCGTTAGGGAGAGGCTGACTTTCACTCTCGAAATCTGGCCAGATGTCATGGCTATAGAGGAAGGAAGTCTCCCGCTGCTCGGGATGCCAACACTAATGTAGTTTTCATTACCCTAAGGGTCCAAGGACGCAAATAATAGGGCTTCAGGGCCCAAATGCTATAATATTAATGGTATTTGGGCCCCAAAACCCCATTATTTGGGTTCCTGGACCCTTAGGGTTACCCTCTAAAGTAAACCCTGAACCCTAATTCACGGGAAGGCGCCTGGGGCTTCCCACATTCTCGATTCATGGTAGAAACAAAGGGGTTTTGGGGACTTACGGCTCAGTATGGATGAGTCGGGGTTTAGATCTTGATTGATTGTGGTAATCCTTTCACTAGGAAGGTGCGTTACTCTTTAATTCCGCTCAAGAGAGATTATAGCAAACGCCCCTCGACGATTCAGAACTGCGTGCAAAACTTGGAGGCTATACAGATTAACTGATGGCTTGTACGGATCGTGTCGTAATTTTCAAGAACTCGGGCTATGGCGCATGGATATCATCCAATAATGTGCGGTCCGTGTAGCACACCTGACGTGGACACTTGCTGCTTGGCAACTTCCATACAGAATGCAAAGAAGGTGTACAGGGATTACAAAGGGCGGTTGGGGGTTACATGACAGATTGTGAATCCTGCGTGTAGCGGCTATAGTCCAAATTTGAGATAGTCACAACATGTGTGCGCAGGAGTGGACATCTAGGGTTTCTCGGCATCATTTTTGCATAGCTGTCCGGAGACCCTCAACATCCCCCTCGAATCCCTAAACATCCATGGCATCTCGGGCTGTCTCGTCTGTCAGAAGCGGATAAGGTCTCGCGCCCAACGAACTATGACAGCATGGACTTCTCAAAGTGCCGGTTTGGGGAGATTACCTGTTCTCAGCTCATTCAGGGCTTTTCTGTTTCTGGGTAGAACAGGCCTAGGGTTGTTTTGGGCTCCATTTGGGATACAGAAAATGGTCAGCTCAACTAGCTTTCTCTGTTTTATTGAATCAGTAAGGTCTGAGGTCTTCCGATGGCAACATGATTCATGCTGGTGCGCTGTTTCTATGACTTGCATGCTGCCATAGATACGCATAGCTATGGCGACTCCTCTTCTTCTGCCTGTTTTTTTTCCTGAATCATCAGCATTCTCATATCTGTCGTAGTTTGCCTTGACTGATCCTTGCCCCTAACTCCTAAACCCTAATCCGTATACAACCCGTTATAGTGGTTTCCATGTTATTTTCCATTATCCCAATATAACCCCAATATATAATCCCAATATAATCCCTATAACATACCCAAAGCGAGGTACACCTCCAGCATACACGAAACTGATGGTCTGCACGATGCACAGTTGGCTAGACGTGAAAGCCGCCGGCGCCCCACAGTTGTGAAGCATTCGGTGGCTGAGGGACACTGTGGCAGGCATTCCCTAAGGCCTCACATTTGGGAAAAGATAGTAGATCCCCCATAGCTATTTCCTAGATCCTCCCAGGGTTCTGAAAGCCCAACCCGTAAACCCTATACCCTTAACCCTAAGCATCTGTCAGGGTTTGTTTTGCGGCGGTGCAGACATGTAGGGATGAAAGGACAAGTTTAGGGTTTATATGGTAAAATTGGCCAGATTGATACCTGAAGTCACAAGATTCGGCCACGGACGAATATGGAGCTGTCAACCGTTAGGGGTCTCCTTTTTCGGAGTTCCTAACATAAGGATTGTAGTGCATGTTTGAGTCTACTTTCCTATGTAGTTCTCGTGTGGGTGGTACGAGTTCTCGTATATTATAATCCCTCACCGAAAGATCATGGCATGCCCAAACCCTAAACACCAAAAGCTTAAAACCCAAACCCTATACCCTAAACCCAAAATCCCAAACCCTAAGCCCTAAAACCCAAAATCCCAAACCCTAAGCCCTAAAACCCAAACTCTAACCCTAAACCCAAGGAATTACACAGGGGCCCCTTGTCAGGGAACCCATCCCTACACAATAGCCCCAGAATCCTTAGCACGGAAAAGCTTACGACGTTTAGGATTCAGGGGGGTTTAGGCAAAGTATAGCGACTTGACCCAACCTCACCCCGAGGGGTGATGTATATAGAAGAGGTCCAAAAAAGGCTTGATTCCGGGCTCCAGAAGTCTTCAACAGCTGCTAATCGATAGTCCCCCTTAAGTAGATAGAATATGGCTTTGGGTATATTATAATAAGATCCCCATATACCCCATATTCTATCTACTTAAGTGGGACTATAAGCTGAGGTAGCCAAGATGGACAGTGGATCCAAAACCCCCGGCTGCGTCAATGCTTCAGCAACATACAGCTTGGTGCCAAGATGGGTCGGGAGCTGAGAAGGGTCTAGGGTTCGGGGTTCAGGGTTTAGGGTATAGGGTTTAGAGTGCATGTACATACATACAGGCGCAAATGGTAGTTTCCCTACGTAGGAGAACCCCAATATAGCCCCAAAATACTATACCCCTTCTTGCTGGTACCCCGAATGTTGGGAAACCCTAAGCCCTGTACATCCCTATATCCCCTATAACCTTCTATAGGTACCCTTAATATTGGGAAGCCCCCAAATATGTGCCGAGCGCCTTGATCTGGACCTGCACCTGCGTGTATGTGCATGATAGACGAAGCGGGTTCAGGGTGCAAGGTTTAGGATTTGGGGTTCAGGGCTTACGGGAAGTGTGCACACACGCCAGCCACAGAGGGTCCAAGTACCCAGTAATTAGGTACTTGATTGAGTTTAGGGTAATGGCACTTGTAGTACACGTTTTGGGCAACGATAATAGGTACTTGGACCCGGTCAGGGAAGCATAAGAAGAGTACGAGACCGCTCCCTTCAGTCTGTTGTAGAGATACATCAGATTTCAGCTTCTTGTCTCGCTTTGCCCGACATGTCCATATCCCAGACCTGCGGATGATCTGGAAAGTGGATTCCCCTCGAGTGTGTCGATTGAAACAACAGTATAGCGTAAGGCACTTTGGGGTGCAACCTCTGAATTCAATCCTGTTTCTACCTAACATGACACCCCTATAGTACCCCATAAATCTCGAGTTTCCGATGTCTTTTTCATATGATCCTCCCCAGAATGGGTGTACATCTCCTTCGATTCTGCAGCTCTACCAATGTCCGCCTGAGCAGCGCCAGCATGCTGATTGTGGTTTACAAACTACCAAGGGCCAGAGTGGACTCAGGCATAACGCCCATGGCATCTTGTGAACATCACACTCCAGCAAGCATTTTGGATCACCTGCAGAGCTGACACCTGTAGCCTTAGCCTTTGGGATTAGGTTTTAGGGTTTTAGGGTTTAGGACCAGGAAATACGGGACTAGGGAATACGGAAGAGGACAGCAGTCGCCACTGTATCGTTTAGAAGGAGCCAGCGTACCACAGTCTTTCACCCACGAAACCACTCTCTGGACGCTAGACTCCACATCTCTTTGCTCTCCATACAAACCTTCCTTAGTACTCATAGCTTTTATGCTAAGCTAGAGCCCTCCTCCTTTGGCCTAAGGGTATCCAGTTGGGGTCATGGAACATCCCACAAAACATCTCCGCCCAGAACTCCCTATCATCGGAAGCCTTACTCGTTGTAACAAGAACGGGAATCTTACAGGCGATATGATAGGGAGCATATTGTTGGGGGTTAAGTGCGGGGGTGCCGCATCCGATGATCTTCCTCATGATCTTGATAGACAGCAGTTGGGTGAGCACAGCTCTACTCTAAACCCGAACCTTTAACCCTACACCAGAACCCTAAACTCTGAACCCCAAACAAAAACTCCCTAAGCCCCAAACAAAGCCTGAAGCTCACCGAAGGGACACCATTTTGGAGTGCACAGGTGCCTCCGTGGGGGGCTGCTTTGGCCTCCTCACAGGGGCCTGGGTGGCTGTGACCCAGAGGAACCTCCTGGTGCCTTGGGGGTTGAGGGTTGAGGGGTTGACTCTTGGGGACCTTGTAGCGGGGTTCTAGAGATTTGTGATTTATTGGGGATGGGTTTAAGTCTCTGCAAAGATTTAGGATTTGAGGTTCTGGGGTTTCAATTCTGGGTGGTTGTGGGTTCAGGGCTGTTGTTTCTACTTATCGCGGGCTGTGGGTTTCCATAGAACCTGCAAAATAGATGTTTTTGGTTTGCGGAGTGGGGGCAAAGGTCAGGTTAGGGTTTGAGAGCTTGGAAGAAGAAATCAGCGCGGAGTGTTTGGGGTCTTGGCGCTTGGGAGAATGTGCGCAGGGCCTTTAAAGTTTGAGTTGTTGGTTTTGCGTTGAGGTTAAGAGAACAGGGCTAAGAGGCGTGAAATGGGAGGCTGGACTTTGGGCTTTGAGCTTCGGGCTTGGGCGCAGAACACTGCAACTAAAACGAATACAGCCCGCCCCCTAAAGCGGGTGGCTGTTAAGGAACTTACATGATTTGTTATAGCAAGGACACCCTATCAATTTATATATATATATACACGCTCATATTATGGCAACATAAACCCGAAGCCCAATAAACCCATGCTATGGTCACTTAATTTGAGTTCCTTAACAGCAAACCAGGAAAGCGTAACCCCAGGATTCCAACTTGCCTCAAGTAGTGTAACGCCCAAAGTAGGTAGTCTTTGACACGGAACCTCAGAGGAAGCTGGAACTTGAACCCTAAACCTTGTATATCCCTGTATAGAACCATTCTAAACAACCATCTCCTTATATACATCCCGTATAACCATGTATACCCTAAGCCTTAAACCCTAAACCCTATATGTAACCCCCCAGGTGCTGCCAGTCTCCGTGATTGGAGGTGCTGTAAGCTTCGGTTTCTTCCTTGGCTGCGGCATGATCATCAGGCTCCCTGCTCCTGTCCAGTTCACTTACTGGGGGTTAGTATGGGATAGGGGAATATACCGTATAGGGACTATATACCCTTAGGGGGTTAGTAGGGGGTAAGGGAATATACTATATAGGGATAACTTACCCGTAGATGTAATATCCTCTTATTCCCTACTAACCATCAGTAGGTTGAGGGTTTGGGCAGGACTAGTAGAAGACAGACCCAAATTCAGCTTGTGGTTACTTAAGGCTTCGTAGGAGCGAGTCTGAAGGATCGTACTCCGTGATTAAAGAATTCGCCTCTGAATGTAGAAGAAGCACATGTTCGAAGCGCAAGTTCTCTGTGGACGCGCGAGGTGTGAGGAGCAAAAAGGTGGCACTATGGTTCACTCCGAGCTGGTTTCCATGGACGTACGGCGCCTGGCGAAGCCCCATAGTCTCGCCACATAATGGGCTATCATGGTTTAGGGTTTAGGGTTTAGGCTATCACCGCAATCCCAGGTCTAGGTATTCTGTTTCAGCTTCTTTGTGATGTTGTTGCCTTGGCCCTGAACCCTTAACCCATATCCTTAAACCTGTAAGCCCCAGACCCTAATGTCCCTAAACTAACCCCGTCAGTAAACTCCGATGTACCCAGACCCCCCCAGGTACCCTCTGTTAGGGCTCATGTGCCCAGTAGGAGAGACCCTATGACCCCAATTAAAGGTACTAGGAGGGTCTTCGTGACAAACCCTAAACTCAAACTCTAAGCCCCTAGGCCCCTAATCCCTAAAGACCTCAACCCAAAAAGCCCTCATTAAACCTTAAATCCTAGACCTGGAAACCCAATGTAATAGAATTTCCCATGTCTTTGCCTCCGACAGCCTTAGGCTTCGAGTCGACCCAGACCGGCGCTCGCAGCAACCGCCCCCTGCTTGATGTTTTTGGGGTTTTCGGGTCTAGGGCTGTAAGGTTTCAGGGTTTCTAGCTTGGGCTTATAGGATTGTAGGCGCTTCGGGCTAAGGGGGTTCAGGTGGGATCTGGGTCTGGGGTCTCGGAGTTAACAGGGTTTTAAGATTTGGGTTTGGGGGTAGAACTCGGAGACTCAAGGGAATTTCAGGACCTTCCAAGGGTTGAGCGGAGATTTTTTTGGTGTCCTAGGTTTCTTGGGTTTGGGGTGGTTTAGGGTTTTGGGAATCTTCACCCTAGACCCAAGTTACCATCCAACCTGAGGCACGGTGCCCTCACCCTCAACCCTGAGGGTCCAGGGTATAGGGCTTAAGTTATAGGTTTAGGATTTAGGGGTCAGGATTTAGGGTTAAGGGTTTAGGGTTTAGGGTTAAAGGTAGCATCCCGCAAATGCACACATGCCTACTGTAGAAGCCATAAGAATCACCAATATTATGGTCCCAGATTCTGTGGTTTAGGGTACAGTTCATGGACCTCCACGTATTATCAGTAATTGTTCAGGCTTCTACATTACATAAACCCAACCAAGCCAGCCTCTATGACGATTACAATAAACCTCCTATCGACCGAAGTGTTAAGCCCATCCCAATAATGCCCCGCACATCCCGCCCCAAAAAAGGTACCAGTATGACATGTGCTGAGTACTCATTATTTGGGGGTGTGCGGTTTAGTGTTGAGGGGGACGGGATTAATCCTGAAGCCTAAAAGCTAAACCCCAAAGCCTCAACCATACAAGCAACAATTGAGGCCTGAACTTTGCACCGCATTAGGCTCCTCTTCCTTTTTTGGGTGGGTCATCTACGATTTGGGTAAGAGATTCGGGTATCTCACCCAAAACGGACTGGGCAGTAAAGCAGAAAGCCCGAACATCAACCCTAAACCTCTAAACCCTTAAACCCCAATCTAAACCCTTAAACCCCAATCTCTAGAACCCAAACCTCCGAACCCCCAACCCTAAACTCCTAAACCTAACTAAACCTCTGAACCCTAAGCCCTAAA
>CAJNIZ010046086.1:0-10037 GCA_905231905.1 Symbiodinium pilosum | reverse complement strand
CTGCTGCTGCTGCTGCTGGTGCCGCTGGTGATGGTGATAATGGTGGTGATGATGATGATGCTGATGATGATGATGATGAAGGCTTTTGCTGTTTTGGTCGTGCTTGCCGTCGTGCTTGTTGATGCGGGCATCGTTGCAGTTGGCAGTTTACATCAGCTTTTCTGATATTGGCCGCGATGGTTGCATCATCATCAAAGCCTAAGCATCCCTTGACGCTAAACAGCGCTCCTACGCGTAATTGCATTTGTTGAGGGAAGTCGCCCTTTCAGGATCAGGCGTGCGCCTTTTTCATGGTGCTCCCCAAGCCAGCCAAGTCTTGTTTGCCCAGGACATGCTACTACGAGCTCCTAGGCCATCTTCCTAGAATCCTCCAACTAGGAGTATGGGTGAGTGTTGTGGAGGCGTTTGAAACCTTGTGAAATTCAAGGGCTTGAGGCAGGCTAAGTTGGGCTTGATTGCCTCCGAGGTTCTGCTGGGGTGTCAAAAACTCAAACTCGCGTGTCCCTACTGCAGAAGTTGTCTGTAGGGATCCCGACAGTTTGAGAAAGCAAGAGGCCCCTACATACTTCCTTTTTGGGGTTTGCTATGGTGTTGGTAAGGGCTTACAGTGTATATACCATCCATATGATCCCTAGAACGGCCACACCGACTATTAACAGAGTGGACAGGTTTGGATCGAAAATGCGAAGTTGCGGAGATCAAAGCTACCTACCGCAAGTCGGCTTCCTAGCTTTCGTGCTCTTCTGGGTACATGTAACTGTCCCATGCAGCAGCTTTTCTGCCAAAAAGCAGGCCTCATATTTTTTTTTGCTGCGAACTTTTCTGAGATTGCCCAGCTGTTTCATGCCCAGCGCGACTTTTCGGAAAAACAGCAGCCCAGGCTTGCACTGCGGATGCACCCAGACAAGGCACACCAAAATGGAATGTGCTCGGCCCTCGACTTTCTAAGGCGAGTAGGAGCTCCAACCAGGTCAACATGCCAGCTAAACCTTGGACGTCAAGCCTCCTTTAGGACTCCCAGGTACCTGAATAATGGGAACTGGTTTCTATACATACATATATATATATGTGTACACCCTATAGTTACATATCCCAGTAACCTACTATTTAGCTAACCGGGAGCCCTAAGGGTTCTATTATATTGTATGGCCGTGAGGGATCTAGCACTTTAAACTTTAAACATCCATCAGCTTCTCTACCACTACAGAAGGAGCAGCTCGTGCGCTCCGCCAGCGGTCTGCAGGTTCTGCATCAACAACACCCTAAGGCTCCCAATAGCCCAATGTAGCTACTGCTTATGGACATTGGGGCCCTATGTAGGTATTATCTGATATATACACTTAGGGTCTCAGGGTCATTGCTGCATTTTTGCAGATGGTTGTATGAAAGATATCTTACTACTCAAGTTAGACGGACGATCGAACATCATGTAGTCACCGAGACCACTCTAGATTGCATTTGCCTTTTGCAACAGACATGCCTGGTCTTACCAAACCAGGCTGCAAGTCTGCAGAGCATTCATGTGTCATTGGTCATTGGGCAGGGGCCGATAACCGCATTACAATACCCATGTCTCCCAAAACGGTCTGAAATCCTCATTTTGAGAAGCCTTAAATCCTCAAGCCCTCAAAAACCAAGGTCCAGAAGAGTACTCCATTTTGACAACTCTCTCTATATCGAAATTCACCCTATGCACATACAGAACCTTAATACCTGCACACTTAAACCCTCGCATTCTACACCCTAAAACCTAAACCTTCACACCAACCCGCTGCACCCTAACCCCTCCACCCTAACCCTTGAGCTTCACACCCCAAACCCTGCAACCTAAACCCTAAACCCTGTGTATCCCTAGAACCCCTTTTAAAGGGACCCTTATGGGGTCCCTTTTAAAGGGACCGTTACTGGGTACATGGACCTAAACGCTAAGCCCCAAAATCCTCAAGCCTGCCGGGCTTAGGCCCAGAGGAAGCCACCAAGCGCTTTCAACAAATCCAGGAGGCCTACTCAGCTGGAGCCTCATGAAAGACTATATAAGGGTTGTATATATATATATATGTATAGGGGGTATACGGAGATAATTGAGATAATGGAAAAGAAATGGGAACTTTATATAGGGTTTAGGGCTTGAAGTATGTTGAGTATAGGATATTATAGGATATGATGGGTTGTTGGTTTAGGGGGAGGCGCTAGCATTACTACTGCAAAAGTTGTTGTTCTTGTTGTTCGAACTATTACTAGTACGAGAACTACCTAGTCTTTTATTGTTAGTACAATCATTATTTCAGCATTATATTCCAATGTTATGATAACTCAATAAGAACTGGGCTGCTGTGAGGGAGTTTGAATGCAACTATCATGATAAGGAAGCCATAACATGTGCCCTCTACCTATGCGAGCATATGCACGAATAATGGTAGCTTCATGTGAGCTCCTATACAGCAACCAAGAAGCTCGTACTTGAAGGGTCATGGGTAATTGCAATTGGGTTTTAGGGTTTGGGTCTTAGGGTTTAGGGTCATGGGTGGTTATAAGCGGGGTTGAGCTCATACCTCTATGCAGCCACGTGGCTAATCTGTTGTTACACACGACAGTGCACCAAACCATAAGATTCTTTGCAGTATTCTACTGGGAGGGTGGTTGGTTATACAGAAGCAGATTTCATGGAGCAAGCTTTGAGCCTTTCAGGTTAAACCCTAAACCCTAAACCCTAGAGTTTAGGGTTTAGGGATTAGTCAGGGTCTAGGCTCAGGAGGCCGTCTTTGAGCCGCTTTCAGGGACGACTACCCTCTCCCGAACGGCGGTTCACGGTTGAAGGCTGAAGCTTCTGGGAACAGGTTTAGGGCGGAGGGCGACCGAAAAGCAGTCTTTTGAAAGGATAGGGCCCCCTCAGGTTCAGATTTAGTTGTTTGTTGGGGAGCAGGGTCTTGTCTGTCCTTCCTGTGGCAGGCCAGTGACCAGGTAAAGGAACCCTAAAGGTCCATGTAGCTATATTACAATATGAATTAGGGCCCCTAAGTAGGTTTATGGGAAACCCTGTGGGCCCTAAGTACATACCACATTCCTGCATGGGTTCTTTCGAAAATGTAGTTTACCCTTCAGATTGTCCTTGCTTGCGCGTGGCTTGTGTCTAAGGTCCTGTCCGACGCGCAGGCGGGAAGTTAACGGTGTCAATTCATAAAGTGTCAAGGTGCCGAAACAATACAGTTGGTAATCTCACAGGGTTATGTACGCGATAGAAACTATCATATTTGAGCACGAGGACCAGAAGGGAGCTAGAACATGATCCGGTACAAGGGCATTCTCTAGAAGCACCCTCAATTTGCCATCAGGTTCATGATAGGAGCTAGAGTCTCGGGTGCCAAAAGACTTTTCAGATTCTCAGACTCTCGTGCAGTGAGCTGCCAAGCCTTGTAGCCCCTAAAGCCCAAACCCTTCTCCCATAAAAAGCCTGGGTCAGTTCTCAGTCCTCATAGACAGTTTCTGCCACGCAAACCGCCCAGAATATTTGGGTCCTTGGACCCATCACGCAAGAATAGAATGCTGACCTTTTGCTCTGAGATATGGTCCTATCGAAGAGAGGAATGCCAGGAGCCTTATCTACCTAAAAGGGTCCTGTAGTCCAGCGAGAACATGATTTTCAAATAGCATGGGCCCTTCATCCGAGTTCTTGGCCAAATTAGGATGATTCTAGGAGGCCTTTAACGGTACATGGGTAAATACAGGGTATATACTGGGACCCTCATACTGGATGTCCGTGCTTTTCCCTTTCAATGAGTCATTGCATGCGCTGGTGAAGGATAGCCTGGGTGGGTAGTTAGCAGCTGGGTACCCCATATAAGCTAGAGTCTACACTCCTCAAAGGGAAGGTATGTAGGGGATTATAGGTTAATACGTGGGATACTTGGAGTTTAGACTATAGCTCATATACGGCTCATGTAAGGGCTCGTTCAAGGGTAATGGAGCTATATGAGGTTTACATAGGACTCGTTTAATGGTACCCGTTCCAAACTACCCACTTGGTTCCTTGAGCTGGTATCATATCTTTCCATGTTCCTTCAGGCGCCTGCTGAGTTCATCAGAGGAAGACACTTTCAGGTGCCCTTTCCTTAAGGTTCCCACCCAGATTCCTACTGTGGGGTACATACGTAGGGCAAAATCACATTGAGCAACCAAATCAGAATGAGGAACCCACACACAGGTACCGTAACCTCAACTGACTGAAGACCCTAAACCCCTGAACCCCTAAACCAGAATTGTTATGAGGGCTTCCTGGTTCAGGAGAGAGCATGGTACGATGCTCACAGAGAGCAAATCCTCAGAGGTGATGATGGGCCCGGTGAGGACTTTCTGGCTTCGGGTTTGGTTTTGGTTCTTTTTTAGTGTTTTAGGGTTTAGGCTTTGGGGTTTAGGGTTGGGGTTTGGGGCGTAGGGTTTGGGAGTTTTGGGCACAGGCTTTTGTTTTCGTTTATGTACGAGTTGCCTAATAACATGTAGAGCAGTTTGGGGCAGGGGCATTGCAGGCATTTTGCAAAACAAACAGCTTCATAGAATTTAAAACTACCCTTAATTGCCTAACACCGCTAAACCTCCAAAAACTGGACAAATTTGGAGGCCTCATTTTGGGGTGGGGGTCAGGCTTTAGGTTGGGGACAGTACACAATCCTGTTGTAGAAAGGGGCGCTGCAACTGCCATGCAGGCGCGCAGCCTTGCCCGCCAGGACCCGTTCAAAACCAAGATTAACTTGTACAAATATTTCAGCCGCAGCCTGAGATTCGACAAGTCAGAGCCGAACTCTGAATGCTAAATCCCCACCCTAAACCGACCCAGATTTGAGCAGGAAAGCAGTATTGCACCTGGTGGAATATGGAACATAAAATGTTCTACGCACATATATTAGATAATATAGACAGATCTGACATGTCAAGTGTGTTATATTTCGAACCGTATCATATACAGATGTAGATATGTACCTATACACAGCGATCTGGTTTTGAGTATGCGTTCGCAGAATGAGCTCGTGGTTGTGGCTTAGATGGTATACTGCTGCACTCGCTGTGCCTGTGATGCGTACGTAGTCCTCATGAACCGTCTAGGCCCTACTAGTTTTTCGTCAGGAAGCATTGTGCTTCACGGATATGTGGTCAAACTCGGTGTGACTGAGGCGTGTCTTGCTTCGATGGCTTCGGGAATGATTCTCGCGGCTTTTATGCAGTGTACTCCGAACTTTTCGAGGCACCCGATCCGCTAGAAGCCTTGTCGTGTGATTATGTACACACCGAAACGGCGATCATGTTACGTTGAAATTGGGGGTTCCTCTTGGCTCGGAGATTCCAGGGACCGCTGCCGCTGATGACAATGACAGTTTTGAACATGTCGCTTGATGTGGGTCGATGGGTCTATGAGCACACACTGTAGTATCACGTGCATGGAAGTCAAGGGTTACTCTGGCCACAAAGACTTGTCTCTTGCGTCTGATTGCGAATAGGCTACCCTAAAAATCAGCGGCCCTGTGCGGGGTCAAGTATGCTACCGAACCTAAGTTCTTCGGGAGCAAGATTCCTGAAGGTACCTATATGACTACCTTACTGGTGCTTAGTAGGGAATATGAGAATGTATTATACAGGGATTGTACCCCTAATTCATAATTCCCTACTAAGAACCAGTAAGTTACTGTTATGAAGCAGGTTGCAATTACTCTGTTATATAACCCCATATAGAGTAGCCATTTCATTTCCGATTTGATTTTTACATTTGATTCTCCATTATTCCTATATCACCCCAGGGATCCACCTAGTTAGCATCCCCCATTCCTGCGAATCTCTGTTGCTTTCAAGGATCTCCGAGGTCAGCCTCTGTTGAGAAGCTACTTCCTTAGAGAAGGTTTAGGTTTTAGTGTGAAGAGTCATAATTCTACGAACCAGGAACCCCAAGCCCTAAACTCAAAGCCCCAAATTGTGAAGTTAGGGTATAGGGTTGGTAGAGGGTTTAGGGCATAGAGTCATAATGGTATGAACCCGAAACCCTAAACCCTAATGGTATGGAGTAAGAGGGAGGGATTTCCTCTTTTCGGTGGCATTTACCACAAAGACAGGAGCTGCTAGCCGGAATGCAGCAAGCCTAGGAAACCCAGGGTTTAGGGTTTAGGGCCTGGGGTTTAGGGTTTAGGGTGTTCCATGTTAGGATTTAGGGTGGTCAGGAATTAATATGGTATATACTTAAGCCCAAAGGGTTTCCCGTACACCTACTCTGGGGCCCAGGTAGATACTATATAGCTAGGTGGAAGCTATTTTAGAGATGACTGACATGATTTCTGCGTACTCTTTACTTTCGTGACTGGTTAGGTACTGCTGTCTCCAGTCCGCCTGCATGCAAATCAGCTCTGAACCCTAAATCCTTGCTAGTTAAGATGGATGATGGTTTGAACTTAGAACACCTTTTCGGCTGCTACTGTATAATGGTTACTGTGGTGGTGATTGTCGACGCTGCTTGTCCTTCATGATGTGCCTTTGGAGGCCATCGATGCTGAGGAGCAGCAGTGGGAGGCATGTCCGCTTCCGCTTCCTTCATGAAAACTGTAAGAGTCAAACACGATTCTTGCCAAGACGTAGGATGTGAACGGCCTTGGTGTTTTAGACCAAGATTGGTAAAGTTGGGGTTCCAGTGGGCAAAGGATATATAGTACTCAGGTATGTCTGAAAAGCAAGTCCTGGCTTTTGATGGGCCAGGACGTCCACTGTCTTCTTTATAGCGGCCCGACATGTTGCACTCTATTATTACATCTTTGAAGCCACGTCGCGCGATGTGGATGCGGATTTTGAGTTCACACTGCTGTGACGCCATCAAACCTCCATCAGAGTTTCTAGAATATCCCCGCATGGGCTAAACCCTAAATCCTAAGCCCTTAAACGCTTTGGTCAGGATGCTGATGAATCAGAAGATTACACGGCCATGCCTCCCTTCGGGCGTGCGGACACCGAGTGGGCGGACGTGTCATCCTTCTACAGGCCCGAACATAGGGTTTTGTGGCATTTTCCCAAAGCAGGGAGACCCCCGTATAAACCCCAAAATACGAGAATCCTTATCATGGGAACCCCCTAAGAAGGTACTCCTTATTTTAATACAATCCTGATCTGGCCAAGCTTCGTATTGAACGAGCTCGAACGACCTACCCTGAATGGTGGTTCATACTGGCTTTAGTTACAGACTGTTACAGGGTGGGGGCAAGGACCTAACGCATTGTGCTGGAGTTTTCAGAGACTTGTTCTCTTCCGTGCACGCTCTTTTTGTTTGGCACGTCATCGCCATGACGGCTGTGCAAGGGATGCAAGGAATGGCCATGACTTTAGACGGCCCCTGCCTACTTCCTTCTCCTCATGTGATTTATACTCTAAACTCCTTAAAGCTACGGAGGTTATATAGGGATTACATAGAGGAGCATTATTAGGGTTATTCAGGGGGATACGAGGGGTTTGGACTATGGCTCATGTACTCCCTCTTCCGTGAACTTAAGCCCATGATGAGAAAATCTGGGACGAGATGCGAGGTCTAGGCACACAGGAAGGGTTTAGGGTTTAGGGTAAAGCTCTTGCTGACTTTTAGCTAGCTTGCTTGCAAGGAACTGGTTGGACTTCTGCTCGCGGAAGGCCGGGCCACAACATCATTTCTGGTTTCCAGACATGGCAAGAGCAGATAGTATGATCATAACCACGAGTGCCTTAATAAAAGTAAGGTTCGAGGCAGGGGATACTCCCCCTGCAGCAGAGAATAAGAATTCAGCGGGCTGCAGAGAAGGGTGCTGGGTTGCGGGTTCTGGCATTGTAGCAATTGAGCCAGGAATGATTGCATCTTGATTGTTGAGCCAAGTCCCTCCACTTCCCAAAGGGTCCATGTAGCTGTATAAGTAGGTAGATGGAAAACCCTTTTTACCCGAAGTGCAGACTATATTCCTGCATGGATCCTTTGGGTTCACACAGAACCGTACAGCCTTCATCGAAACAAACACCTGATAGCAGAGAAACCCCCACCAGGATGTAACCACCATGCGGGGGCAGGCATGATGTTGTCTAACCCTATAAGGGTCCAAGTACCCCAATTGTTGTTTGGAATTTTGGTATTAATAATTAGTGGTAGTTTTGGTTTGGGTAGTTACATTGTTGGTAAGCACTTGGAGGAAGCTTCCAGCACCAGCTTCATGCTGAAATCTTCCCCAGTTGCCCCTCGCATGCCTCTTGTGCCCTCATCTTCCTGTTCCACGATCCTCGCAACTGAGGATACGCGTAACATAGTCTGATAAATTTATGGAGGTCCGGTCCAGGTGGATCCGTTAGATGCCAAGTGGGTTCTAACTTGATCGTTAGCCAGTAGATTCGGGTAATTATAGTTAGACACTTCCAGGGCCAACAAAGTTCGCTAGAATTGTTCCAAATCACCTGGAGCCTTTATTCACGCATGGAGATATCCCCTGGAGCCTTCTGCACGGTCTTCTCTCTGGATGCACAAGGCCTTTGGCCATGCAGATCAGCGCCAGTCTCAGCACCGCTGCGTTGAGTTAGCTTTCAACCCGGCAGATTGCCAAGGGATGATGATCAGGCACTGCTGGGATACAGTGAATACAGCTTCCTTGAAAAGCACTGGTCCAAGAGGATTCTTAAGAAGCACAGATTCGCAAGCTTTGCGTGAGGAACCTAAGAGGGGATATGAAATGGGTAAAGATGCGCAGCCTCAATATGGCTGAGCCCCACAGTGCCCTAAACTACTCTACAACTCCTTGTTTTTTTGGTTGACCGAGACCTTCAAGACCCCTATAAGCCTCAGTTCCTTATCCCTCAGCCTCTATATATGGTAGTTTCCGCAAATAAGGGGATTCCAATACAGACCCCAATATACTATAGCTCTTATTCTGGGGACCACCAAAAAGGGACCCCCTATTTTGAAAAACCTCCATATTTCCAGGTAAGAGGTGACCTGTTCAGCAGCTTCAGTCCCTTCACAACAAACTTTGATGAACTGCGTGCCGCAAGAAGCTGCACTGAGCTATAGTCTAAACTCCTTAAAAAAGGGGATTTATAGAGGGGGGTATATAGGGGACTACTATAGGGTTTATTAAGGGGGATACTAGGAGTTTAGACTATAGCTCATGTAGGTGACTGGGGGTCCTAGGTCAATGCATCTAGCGATGGCCGTTAAGCCCTAAACCCTACATCCCAAATCTTAAACCTTATCCTAAACCCTAAACCCTAAATCCTAAGCCCTAAATCCTAAACCCTAAACTCTAAATCCTAAGCCCTAGATCCCAAACCCTAAATCCTAAACCCTGAATCCTAATCCTTGTAAGGTGGAACCCAAAGGATGCCTCCAACAGACAAGTCCGACGGGCCATGGAGCAGGCTTTGCTTTACTAGTGCTTAGGGGGGAAGAGGCGGAGGGCATTTAGGTATTATCATAACTAGATTGCATTTTGTAGGGAGTTTAGTATAGAAAGTTTTATTGACAGTGGTTATGTGCTGAAACGGAACGGGGAATAGAAAAGAATACAGAAGCTACTGTCACTTATTTAGGGTTTAAGGTTTTGGAGTGCTTTAGCGGGGAGTGGGGAAGGCATTTGGAGACCATTATGAGAGGATGTAAGGGTTTTAATAGGGATTCGGTCAGGGATTCTTATGGGGTTCTACTTCCCCCGATCTCTCCTAAGCGGCAGCGCTGAACAGACAGACTGGGTTTGGGGTTAAGTGTAAAGGTTTGCGAGTCTAAGGGTAATCTTGCACTACTTACTTGTAGCATCCCAGTTACTATGAATCCAAACCCTAGGGTTTAGGTTAGGAAAATACTAAGGTGGTAGAATATGGGACGTGCAAGTAGTACAGGGCCAAGGCCAGCAGTCTATCGCCAAGGTTTACCAGGTTTAGGATTTTGGGTTGAGGGTTCAGGGTTCAGGGTTCAGGGTTCAGGGTTTAGGGTTTAGGATTTAGGGTTTAGGGTTTAGTGTGGGGAACACTGTAGGACTGTAGGGTTAGGATTTCAGAGTGCTGCTCAG
>CAJNIZ010046085.1:301-41756 GCA_905231905.1 Symbiodinium pilosum | reverse complement strand
GCTGAGCTGAGCTGAGCTACTGCGTTGGCCCGAAGCTGAGCAAAGCGCAGCTGAGCTGACCTAACCCTACTGCACAGCTTAGGTCAGCTCAGCTCAGATCAGGTGAGCTCAACTCAGTTCAGGCCAGGTCAGCACAACTCAGCACAGCTCCAGGACCTCCAGGGCCTCCAAGCCCCACACCACCCCCACAGCCCCCAGGGCCCCCAGGCTCCAGGGCCTCCAGGGCCTCCAATTAGGCGGTCTTGCCTGAAACTGAGCAAAGCTGAGCTGAGCTGACCTGACTTGAGCACTGCACAGCTTAGGTCAGATCAGCTCAGATCAGGTCAGCTTATCAGCTAGATCGCCTAGGTCAGCTTGGCTTGGGTCAGCTCAGCTCAGGTCAGGTCAGCTTAGGTCAGCCCAGCCAAGCAGGTCCTGACCTAGCCTGATCTGAGTTGGCCGAAGTGAGCTGAGCTGACCTGTCAGTCCAGCTAGCTCAGCTCAGCACAGCTCAGCAGGTCGGCGTTGGCGCGAAGCTGGGCAAAGCTGAGCTGAGCTGAGCTGAGCTACTGCGTGGGCCCGAAGCTGAGCAAAGCGCAGCTGAGCTGACCTAACCCTACTGCACAGCTTAGGTCAGCTCAGCTCAGATCAGGTGAGCTCAACTCAGTTCAGGCCAGGTCAGCTCAGCACAACTCAGCACAGCTCCAGGACCTCCAGGGCCTCCAAGCCCCACACCACCCCCACAGCCCCCAGGGCCCCCAGGCTCCAGGGCCTCCAGGGCCTCCAAGTAGGCGGTCTTGCCTGAAACTGAGCAAAGCTGAGCTGAGCTGACCTGACTTGAGCACTGCACAGCTTAGGTCAGATCAGCTCAGATCAGGTCAGCTTATCAGCTAGATCGGCAGGCCCGAAGCTGAGCAAAGCTGAGCTGAGCTGACCCCAACCAGAGCCACTGCACAGCTTAGGTCAGCCGAGATCAGGTCAGCTCAGCTCAGGAGAGCAGGTCGGCGTTGGCCCGAAGCTGAGCAAAGCTGAGCTGAGCTGACATAACCTCAGCTTTCAGCTGAGCTGACCTGACCACGCTACCTGATTCTCACAGGTCAGGTCTGCTCAGCCGGGATGTCAAGGTCAGCGTAGATTAGCTCAGCTGAGCTCGGCCTATCAGCTCAGGCTAGGTCAGCCCAGCTTAGCTCAGGTCGGGCGTTGGATGAATTGCCGAGGTCAACTGACCTATGGGCCCGAAGCTGAGCAAAGCTGAGCTGAGCTGACCTAACCTCAGCTTTCAGCTGAGCTGACCTGACCTTATCCACGCTACCTGATTCTCACAGGTCAGGTCTGCTCAGCTGGGATTTCAGGGTCAGCTCAGATTAGCTCAGCTCAGGTCTGCTCAGTGGTCCTCGTCAAGTGTACGTAGGAGAGAACTGCTCAGCTCAGCTAAGTTAAGCAGGTCCCTTTCTGCATGCATCGGCCCCAGGTCGCCCGACCTAGCCGGTCCAGACCTCAGATTTTTGACAAACACCAATTCATCCAATCCCTGACCTGGCCTGAGCTGACCCAGTTCGCTTCAGCTCAGCGCGGGACGGTCCAGCCTAGCTCAGCCCAGCTCAGCTCAGGCCAGCTCAACTCGGATCGTGATGGCGAGCGCGTCAGGCCACAGCAGCATTTCGCAGGGCACGACAAACTCCGACATGTTCCACAACCTAAAACCTTGGGTACTGCGCCCCCCCTCAGTAACAGTGGGATAATAACTACAAAAAGACTATATATAGCCCGTAATAGGATCTCTAATATAGACTGTTCCTGGGTGCGGGCAGTACCCAACCCCAAACCCCTAAACCTCAAACCCCTAACCCTGAGTAGCGCCCTATCCCTTCTCCCTAGAGATGGTCTACATCTTCCAACCAGGTTGGTTTGACCAGCAGCACCTGCCTTGCATATGTCCATGTGGGAGTGCCCCACAAATATGGTCCCTTTAGTAGATAAAAGATGGCGTAGAGGGGGGCTCTTATCGTTTTCTATCTACTTGAGGGGGACTCTACGTCTAGAAGTTGGACTATGTTGAGGTCCGCACCCGTCTTTGGAATCTGCCACACATTGAGTGGACAGACTACATCATAGAATCTAAGCCGAAAACCTGAATGTGCTTGAGTTCCCTGAAGACTTCTTTCTGCGGAAAAGAATGACGGCAGCCAGGCCATGACGTCTGCGAGTGAAAGGAATTAGGGTTGCCGAACCCAGTTCACAGTTTAGGCTATGGCTGAAAGGAAGGCAATTCATTTCACGGGGTCGGATGGGTTCAATATTAGCGATTCACTTGGGGTGAGGCAGTGAGATGAGATTAGCTAATGGTTGTTGGGATCAACCTGTGTTCTGTGAGCATGAAGTTTCCCCCGCTCAGCTCAGGTCGGATCAGGTCTGCTTGGCTCGGCTGACCTCGGGTGGGCCCAGCAGGGCTTGGCGATCCCCAAATGCGAAATGAGTACGTGCCCCAATTCTTTGGCCGCAGGAAAATTATAGTCGTACGAAGCAATTCGGGGAACCCGGAAAACCTACTGGCACCTGATGCTTGCTGCAACAACTTGGACAAACCCCGGGCGCCACGACATAGGTGCCCCGTTCGGACATCGCAGCCAGAGAAAGGCTGAATTTGCGCGCTCTTGACTTTGCAACCTGACAAGGTGACACTACGAGTTCAGGGGTTTGGTCAGGGGTCTGGGTTGGGGATGTTAGTTTTAAGCTGGGGGGAACGTCTTGTGGACACGTCACGATAGGCTCCGCCCCAAAAGGGAATTACAACAGAAGACCGGAGAACAACATGAAACACGAAACCAATACCTACGTGAGACGACATCAGAATCGCACCGGTTAAGTTAAGTCAGGTCGGCAGGATCAGGTCGGCTGAGGGTAGCTTGGATAAGGTATAAGAAAAAACGTAGATATTATTGGGAGAATGGATGACCTTGCCCCCTACAAAGGTCAGAGCAGAACCCGCTGGCAAGCCCAACGAGAATGTCTCTCATGGCCAATGAGTTCTAGGTGACTGTCTCTGCCGCACGCATGTCTGGCGCCATGGGGGCCTGATTTTGATAAATCCCCATGTGCCTTGTGATTTGGTGCAGCGACGTTTGAGCTACAGTCTAAACTCCCTACCGGGGGCTAGATTTGACGGGTGACTAAGGGGGATAGTTTAGACTACTTGGGGGGTCAGGGGGACTGAGTACGTAGGCTAATGACCGCCATGCAGGAACCCTACTTCTCCTAATTCTTCACCCACTTCCTAAGTCCCCCTCACCCTCCAAGTACAGTTCATAAAAGATGTGGGCCCCAAGGCTTTGGGATTCTTTTGCCGAACCAAGTCTGGCCGAGCCGCCACTTCGGATTTCCAGAGCTGCCCAAGCACCCGCACACTTTTGGGTTTAGGGGTTAGGAGTTTAGGGTTTAGGGGTTTAGGGTGCAGGGGTTTAGGGTTTCGGGTTTATGGGTTTTTGGGCTTGGGATTAAGGGCTTACCTGGGGGGCGGCTCCAGGCCTATGAATGAACGTACTAATGCTGATGATGAGAACGAGGCTACCTAGGTTTAGGCTTTCTGAATCGCTGGGTACACTCCAAGTCAATGAGCCTGCAAACCCCCCAGAGCCGTATACCTATATCTGGACCTGTCATGTCCGGGTTCTGTCCTGCGTTTTTGGACAAACCCCACGAGATAACAATACTGAACCCTAAACCCTAAACCGCTAATGATTTAGCAGTTCGCAAGAAGCTCCGGCACTTCTGGCGGTTTCGTCACAGTCCCAGGCTTCGAAAAGGACAGGCAATCGGGTTTAAGGGTTTGGGATAAAGGGTATGGGATTAGAGGTTTAGGGTTTAGGGTACTTCCAACAAAAGGGATGTTGTAATATACAACCCCTCCCACAATACCACGCTTTCTGTAACACTTCGAACTATTTCCAAAAAACCTCCACATTTATGCGCTACCGAAAACAAGTTTTTGGGGACACATGTTCAGAGTTCCTTACTTCAAACCTGTCCGTTCTTGCAGCGTCCCAGTGCATCCTTCACAACAGCCCTTTGCAAGTTAATACTAACACCCATATTCACGTGAACACTAACACGAATAGTACTACGACCACCATCTCCCCGTTAAAAATATCTGTAGTTAAGGGACCTCCAGAATATGCACCTAGCTCTAACCTGGGGCGGGTCATTCATGATTACGAAGTGGACATTACAAGTTCACGCGCCCGGTGCTTGGTCTCTGCATGCCCCGTTGTTTCTGCAGGTACGCGCGCGCCGCTCGTCTGTGGACATGTCTGCTGAGTGGCGATTCCGTTTCCACTTGGCGAGCCGCCGCCGCCATCGGGAAGGAGCAGGTGATGAATGTCCTGTGTTTCATGGAGTGGTTTCCGCGCAATGCGCAGCAGTCATCCATTGAACTGCTGGACCTGGGCAACGTGGAGAAAATCTTCACTTTGCCACTGGATGTGGCGTAGCTGGGCACGAGTTGCGTCGCTCAGGGTTTTGGAGTCCTGCTGTTTGGGTCGACATGGAATTTGCTATTGAGGGTTCCGCTTTTTGCATTGGGTTCATTTTTTCCTGTGCAGGGTTCCTGATCTGGCATTAGCCTCCCAGCTGGCGGTTCGGGATTTAAATTGTGTTTTGGCCTCAATTGGGGCGAGGTTCGTAACGTGACACCACGGCATGATTCGTTAGAGGCACAGCTAAGGAACTTGGAAATCACTCCGGAAATTCACCAGCCCAATTTTGAGCCGGCTCGTCGGGCCATGCGGCAGCTGGGTCTTTGGAAGGAGCCGGGTGGTTTGCGGGGCTCAGGAAACTCACGGTCATGGCCGCCCTTTTGACACTTCTGCTTCTCAGCAACCCATGGTCCCTCGGCCGCACTTCCCCAAAAAAAATGTCTTGGGCCTCTAGATGCTTAAAATGCCGATCCTCGACCCTTCCAGGAACTCCATGTCAGAGGCCATTAGCCACACGTAGCCTGGCGCAATCCAAAATGAAAGACATTCCAGGCTCCTGTCGCGGCAAGTCTGCAACGTCTTTGTGCTTCGGGGACGCGACAATTCTGATTTCACTTTGTTGTCGGCACATGCTCCGCTTATCGCGCGGCAGCACAGCACGCACGAATATGTCAGGGAGACAGCACCATGTACCTGGAGCCCTTATGGCTCTTGAGAAGGAAAGACGCCTCAGCCACACGATTGACCGCCCCAGAGCCGCAATGAAGAACGCGGAGACTGCTACACGAGCAGGGAGAAAGTCCGCGCTATAGCGACACGTCCACATGGAGGATTACTTGCCCTCTTGGCTTGACTTCTTGCAGAAGGCAAGACTTGACGGGTGGGAGTATCGTCCGACGCAGTTTGCAGGTTTGGGCATATTCATCAACAGGGCCTTCATGGACGACTTGAAGAGGCTCTGTGATGCCGCCGCTAGTGACCCCAGGGATTCTTCTGATGTTACGTGGCGCAAGACTCCACCCACAAGCTGGCCTCTTTATGGTCTTGGTCTAGCCTATTTGAATGCCAACCAAGGCGAGGTCAGCAGCAGTGTTTCCTTGTTCTGCGTTGGCTTGCTCCCGAACGAAGCCACGGAGACTTTGGTTCCAATCCTGACGCTGGCAAAAGGCGTGGCTGCAGAGCACGGTCTTGACTTGTGGCCAAGGCACGTTCACGGTGACTGCCACGGTGCAACGCGCGAAGCCTCCGATCTGGTCTGGCCCGAGGCCTTTTTCCGTCGGGACCTCCGACACACTTTGCAAGCAGTGGATCAGCATGAAGGGCCGAAACTCCTCCGTAAGTGGCTCCGTCGAGAAATCTCTTTCCTGGTTGCAACTCTATCACACAACGACTTCCTCTTTCATGAGTACTTGGAGGAGCGTGACCCCGAGGGGAAAATTTACCGTTACGCTACTGGGTACATATTTCAAAGGACGGAGCAACGAATGTGGACAGCGCAGTCGCGCTCGGGGGTAAACCTGACCTCCTGGGAGCACGATCGTGCGAGCCCATGCCGGCCAGGCTTCACCCCCAGCAGTGTGTCGCAGGCTCTGGAGAGTTACTGGAGCAAGCTAAATCACGAGCCTCAACTGCGATTAATGCCTGCGCGCTGCGATCCTGCTTCAGGTGCGCTTGGATCATTTGCTGACTTGGGGGGAAGTCGGCTTACAGAAGTAGCCATTCCGGTACTGCCTCGCACGAAATTTCAACCGCAGAAAGCCAATCCGCTGTCCTCCCTGAACTGTTACTTTCCTTATCAGGGCCACGCTTCGGACAGAGAAGCCGCTGCATTCTGCGAAAATGTTGTGACTCTTAAACCTCCAACCGCAATCCCGGCATCGTTCTCCCCAGTACATAGTAGACCATGAACCAAGCCCCAAACCCTACTTAGCTTTCGGATGCGGTCACATTACAGCTGCCGGCGCAAAGCAGGCCACAAAGAAAGCGTGAAATCGTGCGCCCTTTGACGCCTTGAATTGTGAGACAAAACGCTGTTAGGTTTGGGATGTCGGCCTTGGGTAAGAACCTTTTCAGCGGGGAAGTTACAGGGGACACAAGAGGTTTCCGTAGGTTGCCTTGGGCTACTTCCGCCTCTAAAAGGTCAGGTCGGATTTCTGAAGCTTGGCCCCCCTAGTCCTTGAGATTTTTGTTTAAGATGGTTCAAGCGGGGACTGCGAAAGCTTCGGGAAATCATGAAAGGAGCACCAAGAACCGAATGAATTGCGTGAAATGACTTGGACTGCGCTTAGATTACATTAGGTAACGTGAGTTTGGCCAGAGCACATTGTGATTAATCTCTCAAGGCAGCCTGATTTGACTCGACCTGATTAACCAAAGTCCGAGTGGCTCAATCGCGAATTTTCCTTTTCCTCGTTGCAGCCGGAGAGGACGGATCGGACAAACGCTCGCGCCAGTTGTCCACGAGCTGCTGCGCAAGAGAGCGAGCGCACTCCGTCTGCTCTGCATCCCCAGCAACAGCCTTCACCAGCCTTCCCACCCCAAGGTCTGTCGCATGTCGCAAGTTCGCATTGCTGCCCAAGCCCAAAAGCGCAGTGAGCGCCATGACGATCTCACCAGCTCTGTTCGACTGCAGCCGTTCCTGCAGGATTTTGCGTGCTGAAAGTTAGAAAAAATTGACCCATGAGATCATCCCGTCCTTGGCTTCCAGCATGATGCTCCATCCTTCTTCCGCACGATCCTCGCCGGTGTTCCTGTAGCAGCGCAGGAAACACAGAAAAGCTGTAAATTAAAGTGAGCACACCTATGACAATGCCCACAGAAACTCCTCGAAAACTATTAGGCCGGCCCAGGAGCTGCCTGCCCGGCGGAGACACAATGAGGGAGGCCACGTCAGCCTCCTCTCTGGCATTCTCGCCCTTCTTGTTCTCGTATCTAGCTGTTGCTATAGCGCAGAGTTTCTCCCTGCTCGTGTAACAGTCTCCGCGTTCTTCATTACGGCTCTGGGGCGGGTGGCCCGGAAGAGTTGATGCACCGGTCAATCGTGTGACGGAGGCGTCTTTCCTTGTCAAGAGCCGTAAGGGCTCCAGGTACATGGTGCTGTCGCCCTGCAAAAGCCGGGTCAAATATTCGTGCGTGCACTGCGCTGCCGCGTGATAAGCCGAGCATGTGCACCGACAACAAAGAGTGAAATCAGAATTGTCGCGTCCCCGAAGCACAAAGACGCTGCAGACTTGCCGCAACAGGAGCCTGGTCTGCCAGCACGACAAGCGATCCTCGTCCTCCTGGAGTGTGTTTCATTGTGGATTGACCTCTGACAAGGAGTTCTTGGAAGGGTCGAGGATCGGCGTCTTAAGCGTTTAGGGGCCCAAGCCAATTTTTTGGGGGGAAGTATGGGCGAACCCTCTAGGTCGTTGGGACCATGGGTTGCTGAGAAGCAGCACTGTCAAGAGGGTGGCCATGACCGTGAGTGTTGCTAATGACCTCTGACAAGGAGTTCTTGGAAGGGTCGAGGATCGGCATCTAAAGCGTCTAGGGCCCAAGACATTTGCTCGCCCGTGAGTACGGGCGAGCTCTCTAGGTTGTTGGGACCGTGGGTTGCTGAGAAGCAGAAGTGTCAAAAGGGTGGCCATGACCGTGAGTTTCCTGAGCCCCGCAAACCACCCGGCTCCTTCCAAAGACCCAGCTGCCGCATGGCCCCACGAGCCGACTCCAAAGATTCCGCCTTGTGCAAAGCGCACAAGCCCTGGTGCAGTTCCGGACTGATTTCCAAATTCCTTATCTGTGCATCCTACGAAGCATGGCCTGGTGTCTCGTTACGAACCTGGCCCTTTCTGAGGCCAAAACACAATTTAAATCCCGAACCGCCAGCTGGGAGGCTAATGCCAAATCCGGAACCCTGCACAAGAAAAGTAAACCCAATGCCAAACGCGGAACCCTCAATAGCAAATTCCACGATGAGTGCTTCTCCCAAACAGCAGGACTCCAAAAGCCCGACTGACGCAACTCGTGCCCAGCTACGCCACATTCAGTGGGAAAGTGAAGATCTTCTCCACGTTGCCCAAGTCCAGCAGTTCAATGGATGACTGCTGCGAATTGCGCGGAAACCAGTCCATAAAACGCAGGACATTTGGAATCATCAACTGCTCGTTCCCGATGGCAGCGGCGGCTCGCGAAGTGGAAACGGAATCGCCGGTCAGCAGACGTGTCCACAGACGAGCGGGGCGGGCATACCTGCAGAAGCGTCAGCTCAAGAACGTATACGTTTGCCAACCCCAGACACAGGATTGAAGTAAGGAACTCTGAACATCTGTCCCCAAAAACTACTTTTCGGCAGCGCGTAAATGTGATGGTTTATTGGAAATCATTCGAAGTTTTACAAAGTCACTGCCAGACCTGGCCTGGCTCGCCGCTCTTCCTTCTCGGCTTGTCTCAGGGCATTGACTTTAGCTAGTACCTGCTGCATCGCTTCCGGCATTGAAAATGTCTGCATCTTGGGCGGCATATCCTCATCAGGGATCGGGCCACCATCCGGGGATGGCTTCTTGAGGTTACCCTTTGCATTGCCGATGTCGCCTAAATGGTTGGGGTTATGTCAGCCTGGCAGATTTTGCCTTGCACATGGGTTCCGACACCGCATATATGTCAGGTATCGGCCTTGTTGTTTCTTGTAGCAAGAAAATCAAGGCACCATCTCTACCTGACGTCGGTCGATGCGCAGACACACAGACTCCTCCAGTGGTCAAGAATCTGTAAATCTGTCACCAATCCCGCAGCCCCAAAAAGCCATCCTGCTGACGTGAAATGAAGCGCATGACACAACGTCATTCATTGCATGAAGCTGAACTGACCCCATGCGGGCTGACCTAAGCTGGAGGAGTTTCTGTGGGTATTCTCATAGGCATCATCCTGCGATGTTGCAGGAACACCGGCGAGGATCGTGCGGAAGAAGGATGGAGCATCGATCAATTTTTTCTAACTTTCAGCACGCAAAATCCTGCAGGAACGGCTGCAGTCGAACAGAAGTGGGGAGATCGTGATGTGAAAAGCGAACTTACGACATGCGACAGACCTTGGGGTGGGAAGGTTGGTGAAGGCTCTTCTTGGGGATGCAGAACAGACGGAGTGCGCTCGCTCTCTCGCGCAGCAGCTCGTGGACAACTGGCGCGAGCGTTTGTCCGATCCGCCTTCTCCGCTGCAACGAGGAAAAGGAACATTCGCGATTGAGCCACTCGGACTTTGGCTAATTAGGCCGAATCAAATCAGGATGCCTGAAGCACAATGTGGTCCTGCCAAACTCACGTAACCTAATCTAGTCTAAGCGCACTCCAAGTCATTTCACGCAATCTAGCTTTCGCAGTCCCCGCTTAAACCATCTTAAACTGAAATCTCAAGGACTAGGTGGCCAAGCTAAAAAATCCGACCTGACCTTTATGAGGCGAAGTTAGCTTCTGTAAGCCTACTTCGCCCCGAGTCAGCAATTGATCCGAGCGCACCTGAAGCAGGATTGCAACGCACAGGCATTAATCGCAGTCGAGGCTCGTGCTTCAGCTTGCTCCAGTAACTCTCCAGAGCCTGCGACAAACTGCTGGTGGTGAAGCCTGGCCGGCATTGGCTAGCACGATCGTGCTCCCAGGAGGTCAGATTTACCGCCGAGCGCCACTCCGCTGTCCACATTCCATGCTCCGTCCTCTGGAATATGTAACCAGCAGCATAACGGTAAACTTTTCCCTCGGGGTCACGCTCCTCCAACTTGGACAGAAAAGCCGCCGTGTACTCATGAAAGAGGAAGTCGTTGTGGGAAAGAGTTGCAGCCATGAAAGAGACTTCTCGACGGAGCCACTTACGGAGGAGTTTCGGCCCTTCATGCTGATCCACTGCTTCCAAGGTGTGTCTGAGGTCCCGTCGGAACAAGGCCTCAGGCCAGACCAGATCGGAGGCTTCGCGCATTGCACCGTGGCAGTCACCGTGAACATGCCTTGGCCGCAAGTCAAGACCGTGCTCTGCAGCCACGGCTTTTGCCAGCGTCAAAATCGGAACCAAAGTCTCCGTGGCTTCCTTCGGGATGAAACCAACGCACAACAAGGAAACACTGCTGCTGACCTCGCCTTGGTTCGCATTCAAATAGGCTACACCAAGACCATAAAGAGGCCAGCCGGAGCGGTTCAGCTTGTAGGTGGCGTCTTGCACCACGTATACTTCAGAACCATCCCTGGGGTGACTAGCGGCGGCATCACAGAGCCTCTTCAAGTCGTCCATGCAGGCTCTGTTGATGAATATGCCCAATCCTGGAAACTGCGTCGGACGATACTCCCACCCGTCATGTCTTTCCTTCTGCAAGAAGTCAAGCCAAGAGGGCAAGTAATCCTCCATGTGGACGACGCCTGCTGGCCCCTCCCTCTGCCCTTCAAGGAAAGTACGCCGGGCACTGCCCAGCAGACGGTGGCTGGGCAGCTCTGCTAGCGGCACGCCATCGATTTCCATCTGCGCAAGGGCCTGTGTGGGAGCCAAGTGGGCATACTGTCTGGCTCTGCGGATCTGTGCGGCAGAATGGCCTCGAGAGTCCACGGCAGGGCGCGCTGCGCAAGCTCCCTTTTTGGCAATGACATGTGATCCGTGGGCAGGACGTAAACCAGTCGCTGCGTCTGGGGCTGGCTCCAAAAACTCCTCGAGTTGGCATAAAAAGGTAGGTTCTTTCAGATATTACTACAAAAGGGTTGGCGGCTTCACTTCTCGCAGCGCAGGCTGACGTGAAGCGAATTCTTCATTGCCTGCCAGCCGGCCTGCCTCACCCAAACTAAGCTGACCTACATGTTCCAGGCAATCCAAGCGTCGTGCCTCCAGCTTGATGTGCAACAGTTGCATTCTGTGCAGGAGACATAGACGCACGGAACATTGTCTGTTTTTCTTACTCTGAGAGCTGAAGCCTTGCCGTAGGCCCTCCTCTCCTGATGCCAGCCGATTGCAAGCTGTCGCATGTCCTTCGCGGAGAGGTTGGCGTCCATGCGCCGTGTTTCAAGCTGTTCATAGCCGGTCTGCATGCTGACCACTCCTTGCTGCGTTACTATCCACTGCCCTAGCATACCTGGGCTACACTGAGCTGAGCTAACCTGAGCTAACCTGAGTTGACTGAAGCTAAGCTAGGCCAACCTGAACTCCAATAGTTATTGCTCACCTGATTGCTCACCTGGAATGCGCCAGGCTGACCCGGCCTACGTTGTCACAGCAACTGACCTGAGCTAAGGCGTAACGAGCTGAAATCATCTCAGGAAACCGGACTTCTCCACTCGGCAAAGCTCTGCTTCAACCTAAATTAGGAAGCTCTAACGTCAGTAGAGCCGCCTCCAGAAAGCAGAGCCCCCAATAGGGCACAGCGGAAAAATGAAACCTGGATTTGAGTTTCTTGCACCTCAAGGCTCATGCTGTCAATGCAGGGTTTGTTCCAAAAGGGCGATCTGACCTGACCTCAACTAAGGCAAACCAAGCTAAGCTGAGCTGCTGAGCTGAGCTGGGGTGAGCTCGCATCTCTACCCAAAATTTGTCCAAGCCAAAAAAACAACTGAAAATTGCCAAATATTCCAGACCCAAACAACAGTACGGGAAGAGAGGGGTCTTTGTGGCCCTGCCGATTTGGCCAGCTCAGCCAAGCTAAGCTGAGGTGGCCCACGTTCTCACACAAAACTCCTGCCAACAAAAACCGCTACAGCTGACCTGACCTAAGCTGAGCTAAGCTGAGCTGGCCTACATTGTCACAACAAGCTCTCCCCCAACAAGAATTGACCTACATTGCCACAACAACCTCCACCCAGCAAAAGCCAATATATCTGAGCTGATCTAAGGTGAGCTGCTACATTTGTCAGAATAACCTCGCACCCCACAAGAACCATATAGCTGACCTGACCCAAGCTGAGCTGAGCTGACCCAAGCTAAGCCCAGCCGTAAGGAGCTGAAATCATTATCGCCTGAACTACTGTCCCAACACCCCTAATTATCTGAGGCAAGAATCAGCCGAAGATGGACTTTTGAAAATAGACCTAGGCGAATACAGGTGTGTTTGTGGCCCTCGATTTGGGGAGCTTAGCCCAGCTAAGCTGAGCTGACCTACGTTGTGAATAGAAGCTCAACTGACTTGACCTGAGCTGAGCTAAGCTGAGCTGACCTGCATTGTGACAACAAGAAACACCCATGCTGCTGACCTGACCTGAGCTGAGCTAAGCTGATCTGAGCTACACTGCCACAAAAACCTCTACCCAGCAAAAACCAATACAGCTGACCTGACTAAAGCTGAGCTAAGCTGAGCTGGCCTACATTGCGAACCCATGCTGCTGACCTGACCTGAGCTGATCTAAGCTGACCTGAGCTGATCTAAGCTGAGCTAAGCTGAGCTAAGCTGAACTACATTGCCACAACAACCTCCACCCAGCAAAAACCAACACAGCTCAGCCGAGCTAACGTGAACTGCTACATTGTCAGAATAACCTCGCACCCAACAAGAACCAATACAGCTGACCTGACCCAATGCTGAGCTAAGCTGACCCGAGCTAAGCCCAGCGGTAAGGAGCTGAAATCATTAGCGCCTGAACTCTGCTGTCCCAACACCCCTAATTATCTAAGCCAAGAATCGGCCGAGAGTGGCCTTTTCACAAATAGACCTAGGCGAAAACAGGCGTGTTTGTGGCCCTCGATTTGGTGAGTTTAGCCCAACTAAGCTGAGCTGACCTACGTTGCGAACAGAAGCTCAACTGACTTGACCTGAGCTCAGCTAAGCTGAGGTGACCTGCATTGTGACAACAAAAACACCCATACTGTTGACCTGACCTGAGCTCAGCTAAGCTGAGCTAAGCCGAGCTAAGCTGAACTACATTGCCACAAGAACCTCCACCCAACAATAGCCAATACAACTGATCTGACCTAAGCTGAGCTGAGCTGAGCTGGCCTACGTTGTAATGACCTCCCGCCCAGCAAAACCAATGCAGCTCAGCTGACCTAAGCTGATCTAAGCTGAGCTGGCCTAAATTGTCACAACAACCTCCACCCAACAAAAAAACATACAGCTGACTTGACCTAAGCTGAGCTAAGCTGAGCTGACCTACGTTCTCAAGTGAAAGAGCTAATCTGAACTGACAGCAAAGATTACGGCCAAACTCTGCTCCAACCTGGATTTGCAAGCTCTAGCATCAGTCGAGAGGCAGCAGCCTCCAGAAGGCAGCAGGAGCCCGGAGAAGTCGCCGGGAGCGCGGAAACTGAATAACCTGGATCTGGGGCAACTGAAGTGGCTGACAGTGGATCGTTGTCAAAGGTCATGTTGTAATTGCAAGTTCTTGAACCTCCAGATTGTTCGCAAAAGGCGATTTGACCCCACCTCAACAGAGGCAGGCCGAGCTAAGCTGAGCTAAGCTGAGCTACGCTCAGCTATGCTGAGCTATGCTGAGCTATGCTGAGCTATGCTGAGCTATGCTGAGATTCGCGGAGCTCACCGCAAGGCGGTGGAATGTTCGTTGTCTGTTATATAAGGCCTCGATGCGCCCGACGAAACTCTACTCCAATTTTCCAACAAATTGCCTGAGCTTATGTGGCCCCCCCCCACCCAGAGGACCCTGAACGCGGAAACTCTTTGCTGCACAGGCCTGGCATCAAAAATCTGAGCTCTGGCAACCGGAGTGCTGATAAATAAGGAAAGCTGCTCTAGAAATCAAAGGACACCCGCAAATGTTCCTGAGCGAAACCCGCAGGTCAGAACTAGGGATAATTTGTGTCGCACCTGGCCAAGGAGCAAAGCGCAAGAAGAGGCCCGCGAGCAGGCTGCCGAGCGCGGCCCCGAGGGCACTACCCCCTACAAACTTACAATTTGTGCGCGGAGTGATCTGCCTCCATCCGTGAGCAACCCGCTTGTGTCCAAGAACACCTACATGATTTCACGCCTGTGGATGTTCATTCTCGGAAATTAAGGCTGTCCCTGCCAGGTTCGGTGCTGGGCCTTCAAGTCAGGATATCAGCGCAGACCCTAGCTCATGTAGACTCTTGAGGCTACCCCGGGCGGGTCTCCTGCTCGTTGAAAGAGAATCTGTCCACGATGTAACCAGCTCACCACACTGTAGGATAAAAATCACAGAAAATCAAAAAGAATATGAACTGGCAACTTCGGTCATAGGTAGGAAGGACCCCCACGCGGTAATAGTGATATAATAGGAAGATTCCAAGATCCGAATATAATCCTTACTATCCCTTATAGTAACTCACTCCAGGAAGGGCGACGCCCCCTTCGGAAACATGGGGACTGTCACTGCCACCTAAACTCTGGTAGCTGGTTACGCGACTTTTTGAAGGCATTCCTCGGTTAAGAAGCCCTGTCATGCTCTTCTACGTTATCCCGCGCATATAAACTTTTGAGCTTGAGGCTGAGGCTGGGCAAGCATCCTCGATGAGCACGCGTTAGCCAAGTCTCTGCAGCCCAAAATCCTAGCATGACCTTCAATGAATGACCGGAACGCAACTGACCAAATGTAAGGGTTCATGTGTTTGGGATGAACTTGAATCTACATTTGCACGACACCTGTAAGAACTCCTGTAATGATGTAATACTCTCATGTGTAATCCAGACCGTCATCCCCCTTTGAAGGAGTTTGGGCTGCACCTCATGTACAGTGGAGCGCTTAGGGCCCCAGACAATTTTTCGCACGGACCTTGCCGTGTCCGCGGCGTGGCCACATATCGAGGAGTGTAAAGCGGATCCTGGTTTCAAGGTAAGAGACCGGGATAGGGGAATGAGTTTGCCTCTTGTTAAGTGTTGAGACCTAGGGTTGCGTTGCTTAGCCAGCCCTAGATTAATATCAGTGACCCTCGAGCTCTCATGGAAAATCACAGGACTAGGTTGTGCCGCTTAGGTTACAGGGCATACTTACCCGAAGCCTACCGAAATTCAATCCTAAACCCCAACCCCTAGTAAATCCTGCATAAGCCATTATTGACGAAGGCATACTAAACCCGAAAATCGAAACTCCGGGCTTCAGTGTGATGAAAACTTCTGGCCCAGGTTTTGAAACAGATGCTTTGGCCGTTCAGGAGTTTAGGGTTTCGGGCTTCAGGGTTTAGAGCGCAGGCTTTAGGGTTTCCCTTTCGGGAAGCCATTTGGGAATTCCATCTTGGAAGCGTAAAAAACCCTACAACATCCCTGGCCAGAACTTCAGGAGCGCTGCTGAAGAACGTGGTCTTACTTGTGAGCTGCGGCTTCAGTTTAGGATCGAGGTTATCTTTTTGTGGGTGGGGTTTCGGTTTTGGGCGCTAAGCCCGTAAACCCTAAACCCTTTATAGACTTTGGGCCTTAAAGCCCACACCAACTTAGGGCTTCTGGAGTGAGGATTCAGGATGCAGGGAAACCTCAGGTCCAAAACTACGTTCCCCAGTAACATTTTTGAAATGGTGCGACCCTCCCCCAAACCCCAAGTAATGATAATGCGAACCTAATACCCTCAACCCTCAAATTTCTTTAGTCTCAAAATTTCAATCTTTTAAATTCAAGACGACCATCCCGCAAACCCAGAGTAATGGTAATGCGCAACCATCATGCCCTGAACCCTATTGCCCGCAACCCTAATACCCTAACTCCTCATACCCTTATGCCTCAAATTTTCTTATCCTCAACATTTTGAACTTTTAAACTCCAATGACCCTCCACCAAAGCCTGTTACTGAGGGGGGGAGGCAACCCTAAACCCTCAAGCCTAAACCAAAAACCTAAACCCCCCCTAAACCCTAAACCCTAAACCCAACCTATGGTTATGTAGATTTGCATATTACATCGTCTTCAGGGGGTCTATAACGATGTTTTTAAGGGGCTTGGAATGGCTTTGGGGGGTTTAGGGTTTAGGGTTAAGGGTTTAGGGTTGAAGGTTTTAGGATCTAGGGGTTTGCCGGGCTTAGGTCCCACAGAGTTTAGGGGCCTGCGATTCTTGGATTTGAGGTTTTAAGGTTCGCGAATTGTTGTTTTCAGCTTACGGGTCTAGGTTCTAAGGACCCCACACCCTAAACTTCCGCCTACCTAAACTTCAAAAGCATGCAAAATAATCGCCCTAAACCCCTAATAATAGCCACAAAGGCCATCACTTTACATACTTTTGGGGTCCAGGTAAGCCCTAAACAGGAACCTCTTATTTCTCACGCCCTGAATCCTGCACCCCAACCCGGCTCCCACAAACACTCAACCCTGAAGCCTACTTGGGGGTCCATGGGACTTAGTGGGCTTAGAACCCTACTTACAACTTCCCTAAATGGGCTTATAAGGGTTAAACCCCAGTTAGAAGTAGTTACTAAGTCCCATGGGCCTTCAAGTAAACCTTAATCCCTAAAACCTGGCCCCCAAAGCCTGAAATCCCTCAAAGCCTAAGCTGTAATCCCCCTCGACCTATCCTGAAATCACTGCGTTTGATAGTTAGTCAGGGTTATACTTTGAAAGATCCTAAGGACATAAGAGTCAACCCTAAACCTCCTAAACCCCAATCCCCTAAAGCCTAAACTCCATCCTCACACCAAAGGGACCTTCAGATCTGCAGATGCCTCGTACAGCGGCTAATGTGCCCTGAAACAAACAAAGCTTGGCGCTCACTTTGGAGGTTAAGTGGAATCTTGAAGTATTAGGGCTAAGGGCTTAGGGGTTTACTTGGAGGTTCAGTAGAATCTGACATGATCAGGGCTTAATTGAGGGTTCAGTGGAATTTCAATCGATCAGGGTTTAGGGTTCAGGGTTTAGGGATATTGGGGTTGTATCGGTTATATAGCATCAAGTAGGGCATCCATACCAGGAATTAGGAATTCTGTCTGGGTTCGGTTTGGGTAGGTATCCCCCATATAGAGACCCTCTGATACTTTGCGAAGTATGACCCAGACATAAACGGGATTTTCAACTCAAGTACAACTACGCTGGGAGACTTAGGGGAGCCTTACTTTGCGTTGTACGCTAGAAGTACAATTATAGATGGGGTCCTAATTACCCTGAACCTCCAAGGCTTACTACCTAAACCCGAACGCGCGAGTTTCTGGGACTACTGAGGTTCCAAGTGCCATTCTGGGCTTTGGTGGGGGAAGATTGGGGCTTTGGCACTAGGGTTTGGGATCCAACTATGGGGGTCCCGAGAGCCGTAACGTAGTGTTGTGGATTGAGAATGGGAGTTCCGAAGACTGAGGCTTCTTTGGTTTAGAGTTTAGGGTTTACAGTTGAAGGCTTAGCGTCTACCTCATGTGAAGAGCAAAGCGCTTGTCAATCGATCAAGAAACCCTAAGGGTCCACGTACCCAATAACCATAATCAGGTCCCTTTAAAGGGCGTATAGAGGGTTTAGGGTTTAGGATCCAAGTACCCAATAATCATATGCTTCCCCAAAACCTGTACTACAAATATTTTTCCCAAAATCGAAAGTACCTAATTATTGGGTACTTGGACCCTTAGGGAAAGGGTCAAAACGGACGCTGGCCCTGGTGACTCAGAGACTCAAAAGCGGCCTGGTAAGGGTTTAGGGTTTATGGTTTAGGGTTTAGGGCTTAAGAAATCCGAGGATGTTGGGGAGATTCTCCCTAAGACTCCGAAGTACCCAAGTAGGGACTACTTACCCACACCGTCTACCCACACCATGAGGAACTTCCTACCACAAGCCCAAATCATACTTTGTACCATGTAGGTATACTTGGTACCAGTTGAGCTTGTCCCTAAACCCCAAACCCCAAAACCCTAAACCTCAAAACCCCAAAACCCTATACCGCAGGTCTTTTCTTTGACCCATCCTTCGCACGGTTGAGGGATTCAGGTTTTAGGGTTTAATGCGAAGCCCTAATACCCTAAAGCCGAATACCTGCAAATTTCCTTGATCTCCAAACTTCAAACTTTTAAGTGGACAGTGGGCCCCCCTCAAATCCAATAAACTCGAATACCGTGAACCCTTTAAACGCAACAACTCCAAAACCCTAAACCCTAAAACCCCAATACCCTACCCTAACCCTACTACCCTACCCAAAAAACCCTCACACCCTAAACCCTGCACCATGCCAGGAGACTTTGGGCTCTGGAGGCGGCACCTTACCCCCGAAATCCAGCGTTTAGGTTTCAGGGCATGGGGTTTAGGATAGATGTCGGCTTAGGGTTTGGGGGGGTTTTGGGGATTTAGGGGATTTAGGATTCAGAGTTTCGGGGGTTTAGGTGATTTCGGGTTTAGGATTCATGGGCCTTGGATTTACGGGTTTAGGGTCCCAGACTGGTGGATACCATATGAAAGGGTTGCAGGCTGTAACGGCCCCTTCTTGCAGCTTTCCGGGTAATTTGGGGAAAAATAGATAGAGATTCAGTACTGCCCCCCCTCAGTAACAGTTGGTTATGTAGCCCTTAATAGGACCACTAATATAGACTGTTACTGGGTGGGGGCAGTACCCAAGATAGAGAGTTTCAGGGCCAAAGGTCTTGGGCGCAAGGTGGAGGTCTTGAAGTTGGGCCTTCCTTCAATCTGACCCTCAAAGCCATAAACCCTGCACCCAAGCAGCAGGCAAAGGCCCAACAAAAGGGGGGTGGAATCTTGGGCCCCTGGATCCGGAAAATTACGCAGGGGCATGGGTACTACTGAGGTACCTAATGCACCCTGGGCCCTAAGCTTCCGAGGCTCACAGCGAGCTGAAGGGCCAGAAGAGCAAAGATAAACAGGGTCGGCCGAATCGGCAACCTCAGCACTTGGGCTTATTTTTGTTCAGGAGAGGGTTTTGCTTCTCTTTTGGCCGTGCCTCAGCGCTCGGGCTTAATTATTGTGGTTCAGGAGAAAGTTTTCTAGAGCTATTGAGATCACATATTGCTTACCTCACACTGATACTGACAACGAAATACGTAGTACCCTAAGCCTACGGAAGTAGATTTGCGGGCCAAATCGTGATATCTATGCCACAAACACCAAGGCCTTGCCCTCGTACATCGGCCTCCTGAATTTACGACTTCAGCGGCTATAGGACAACCGTGAATCCCAACTTTTTGAACCTAAAATCTGAAACCCTAAATTACCCTGTCAACCCCTAAATCTCTACAGCCTCAAGGCTGTCGCACAGCGGGGCATCAGCGGCTGTCCACTGCGTGGGCCGGCCTTGCCCGATGTTGCTCTTCGACTTCTTGCGGGTTGGGGCTCAGGATTTCTTGTTCGGGTGTGCTACTGGGCCACCAAGTCGAAGCTTGCAAATCACGAAACCGGAACTGAAAACCCTCAACCCAGCCAGCAGCTTGAGGCCTGAAAAGCTTCAACGTCAACTGCTGCTTTGGTGGGAGGCCGGGCTCCGGGCGTAATGCCGACTACCTAAAACCAGAAATGTGGAGTGCTCTGCTAAGGCCAACGTGTCGGGAGACTAAGCTTGTACCCCATGCAGTCCTTGAAAAATCCCAAAATCCCCATAACCTAGGACACACAATAATTCGTGTGAGGCACGTGCGCACCAGCGGGAGCAGTGCAGAAAAGGCCCGCGAGCGAGCCGCGAGCCCTGACGACAGAACCTCGCCGACGGCGAACCGCTGTGCGACGCTGGCACGTACCTCGCAGCTGCGCCCAACTTGGGCCAGCAACGTCAATGTGCTTTTTGACTACAATGGGGTCTGATTTGGGCTAACATCACGTCAGCACACGAGGCAACCTGGCCCAATCTCAAGCAGTGGGTCAGAGCCCATCACCCGTAATGAAAACTGACAATGTCGAATCCATTGACTGCAGAAGCCTGAGGGAGAAAAGTTCGCTAACACATGGGGAAGTTCCCAGACGTTAGTACTTTAGTACTGTTCTCTGAGTCCGGACATCACTCAAGGTCTGTGCTCTGTGGTTCCATTCGTCATGCCTGTAAATCCAAATTTTGGACTTAGCGAGCGTTCTGGATTCACAGAGTAGGGTTGGTTCCATGTGTGGGGTAGGGTGCAAACTGGCCGAGCGACGCAGACCGTTCGCCTCTTGGTGCCAGTCCATCCGCATTGTCCGCATAGAAACGGTCCGCCAGGTGCGGGCCGTGTCAATGAGTCGGTGTCGGAATGCCACTGGAGTGCGCGTGCCCACGAAAGGACCTGGGCTGGCATCTCATGGATCAAGGACAGTTGCTGGTGGCCTCTTGAAGTCAGAAGTGTGCCATAGGCCATTTCATTGGGTTGTCAAGACACCTGCACAACCTCTGAAGTTTGATCCCAGACGCTTTCTGCTTCTCTTCGTCGCCCGGCTTACAGTCTGCATCCGTCTGAAGCTTGATCCCGAGCGCTTTCTGCTTCTCTTTGTCGCCCGGCTTACAGTCTGCAGCCGGTTGCTCGCCGCTGTCAAGCAGCGTCGCAGGCGCCGGACCAGTCGCCGCCGGCGCAGCAATCGCAACCGGCGCAGCAGTCACAACCGGAACCTCGTTGCGAGGGCCACAAAAATACTTCGAAGCCAAAGCCAACAGTTAGGACCATTTACGGCGGAGCTTGAAGAAACCCGAATATCATGGTCACATTCAAAATGAGAAGCCAAAGCCAACAGTTAGGACCAGCTACGGCGGAGCTTGCAGAAACCCGAGTATCATGGTCACATTCAACACGGATGCAAAAACAGACTGCGGTTCCGAGCAGCCCAGACACATCTTCATTCCTGAAAGCGGACCACGAGAATCGTTTTTGGTGGCTATTCGTTGGGCCAAGAGTCTGCTGCGTTCTGCAAGAAGAACTCGCCCTCGCCAATTGTTTCGCCGGCGGAGTTCGTGATCCGCAGGTACACCCGCAACTTGGCTGGACAACCCCTCGTATGCGACATCTCCGGCTCGAGATGTGTTCTTTGGTTGAATGAAGGTGGCGAAGGTCTACTTGGGATGCACATAGTTTGCTGACCTAACCAGACCTATTGACCGTGGCACTCCTGCCCAATTCCGTAATGGTGGATTAATCTGCTTTATAGTCTAGGAAGACTGGTGAGAATAGACCCTGAGCCCGAAACCACAAGTCTTTTCCGACAGTTTCTCCAGCCCCCAGTCCGCCTTGTCATCGCCGCCAGACTCGCGTCCAGCCGCCTAAGGCGAATTTGAAAAGATTTTACAGCACAAGGGCCGCGTGAAGCGCCCAGAAGGACTTTGCAAGGAAGAAAGAAAAATGTGTTTCACTGATTTTTAAACGGACTGCGTGGAGGGCCACGTGGACTAAGTATGCAACAGAAGAATATAACATAATTACATTTTTTGTCCCAAAGGTGAAAAGATATCAGGCGTGGGGACAAAAGATGCCGGTTTTCAGGTCAAGGCGTTTGGGTTGGGAAATATAAGTCGTAGGCCAAAACAACCGAAGATAGGCTCACCAGCCTCGATCGTCTTCCGCACCAAAAAATCGAAAAACTCTGACACCGACACCCGAACCCTGAAAAGCTTGTATCCTCGAACTTAAACCCATGGACTCTGAGAACCGCCAAAAATCGAGACCCAAAAAATCCTCAAGGATAGACGCCGCTTCGGCCTGCGTGCTGTCGCCCGTCAGCGGCACAGGCAAGAACCCAGCCGCCTTCAACCATTTCTGAACTTCAAATCCTAGTTGCTAAGCCCCAAACCAGGACCACTAAAACTTGGGCAGGGTGAGGTAGGGTGCACAAGAGGAATCAGCAACAAATTCACAAGAAACGCTGATTTTCGTCGAGCACGGCAGAAAACAAGTTCCAGTTTAAATGCTTAAGGCGGCACAAGCACGTCTGGCTGCGGTTTCGTTTCAAGACGGTCCTACGATGTACAACAGAAGGCGGAAAATGACTTCCCTGTTCTTCCCCGCTCAAAACAAGAAAAACAATATGAATTTCCGCGAAAAAATGCTCGCAGCAACTCAGACATGTCATCATTTTCTGAACCCTGTGACTGGTTTTCGCATGCCGCACAAAACCCCGCCCCTAAAACCCAGACCCTCAGCCTGCTTCATGCTGTCCGGCAGCGGCACCAGCAGTGCCCCTGCCTCGCGTACGTTCCGCTGGAGCTGAAGTCCACGTAGGAGGTTTATACATCCAGGACAGGGTTACACACGATTTGATATAATTCTACTTGGCAGGCACAAACAAACTACAAGATGCTACATCTCAACGTGAAAAACTAGATTTGCTCTTTGTTGATATGCGCCATAACCATGACACTGAAGCACGGCCTGTATAGGGGAGTATGTGGGTTGACTGCGCTGAGACTTCTTAGGGGATGCTAGGATCGCTCATCAACAACAGCAAACAGGATGGGGCTCCTCATCAACATAAAAAAAAACGCGAAAAAGTAGTCTAATCGGCTTACGGCGGAGTTTCGAGGCAGATGCTCCTCCTTAGAAGGTTCAAGATTGCGTTTTGGATCCCGTGCCTTTGCAGCCGCAGGCGCGGCCGTCCGCGCTCGCTTGAGCGCACGCTCCCCCTGCGCGATTTCGTGAAACAAAGGCAAGTAGAGGAGGCTGGTGAACAAAACCCACAAATCGAAGGACATATTCACGAGAACTTTCAAACCTTGCTAGCCTGTGCTGAAGCAGGGCAAACGTTCGAACTTTTTTGCCCAACCTGACCCGACCTGACCTGACCTGACCTTCCTCTCAGAAAGTCTAACGTCTCAAGCCGACCTGACTTCATGTGATTCGTCGATGATATCATTTTTTAGCAAAGCCCGGCACACGATCCGTATTTCCAGCGAGGGGTGCAAGCTTGAACATAGCAAACACTGTGAAAAAATCAGCATTGTCGTAGAGTCTGAACCCAAGACCACAAATCCTTGCCGGCAGTAGCCGCCTTGTCATCGCTGCCAGACTCCAGTCCAGCCTCCTGAGGCAAAACATCAGTTTACTGCACAAGAGAAACTTGGAGAGCCCAGAAAGACTTGGTGAGGCAAGGGAATTAAACGTGGCTTCCTTCTCCACAAAGATTTGGCTGGAAGACCAGTAGGATTGGCTCAGAAAGCAATGGACGGAGACAATATTTCTTTTACGGTTTTTTACTTTCATGCGTGGGGAGAAATGTTTGCAGGGACTGGCGAACTCTACTCTTGCATGTTCAGAGACACTGGCAAAAGGTGAGTAACCCTCAGACATCAAAGCGTAGCCCCGGGGCTCGCAAATTTGGCAGACTGTTAATCGACCAAAAACAATGGGATGACCAAGAGCCCGCAGCTTCAGCAAAGTTTGGCTATGGAACACTTAGTATTTATCGAAGCCCTAAACGCTACGTGCCGGCTCGGCCTGCTTGCTAACGTCTGGCCGCGGCAAACGCAGCGACCCAGGCGCCTTCGATTTTGGGGTTGAATCTGTGTTTGATGACACATTCGGGTTACGGGTTAGAACTGATGAGAGTTAAATAACACATGGCGACATTGGGTTCGTGGATGATGGGAAAAGCCATAAATTCTACACACCCTCACACCCTCATCCTTACAGCCTAACTCCTGTTCCGGTCCATGTACACAACATGCTTGGATAACGGCAGCTCAGTATGGCCGGAGAATGGAGGGGCCAGTCCCCTATATTTCTCTTTATACACTTGCAAGAAAACAAGATTTCACAAAAAGTTTGAAGTCAACCCCCATGTTTCTTACAGCCCCTACACCTCTTTGGTGGATGTGTGCCTTGTGGACTATGGTGGCTGCCACAAAGCCTCCGCCCAGAAACCCAAACTTATGGGAACATTCCGGAAACCTCAAACCCAAAGCAAAATTACCTCCGTGTGCCACTCCGCCTTCTCGTCACCTTTGGAGTCTCGTCCGTCCGCCTGGGGCTGGTTGGGGGGGCCAGAAGAAAACACATTGTATTCGGGGCTTGAGCTATAGCTATACCAAATGTCCTACCTGCCTTCCTGCCCCGGAATCCACCAGCATCCTTGCTGCCTACCTCCCGGAACACGTACAGAAGACTGGAAGACCGGGGAGCCCAAAAACTTCAAGTTTAAGCAAACAAAAAAAAACTTGAAACTGCAACCTTCAGGCACGAACCCCAATACAGGAAGCCACATAAACCTAAGCAGTAAACCTTCAACAATTGCGCACGGGAAGATGTCACTTCTGCGAACTGGGGATTGCCGGTTTCGGATAAGGTTTTTGATGCCCTGCCTTTGTAACCGGCGACCCTGGCCTCCGCTTCTGCTTTGGCGTGACGGCTTCCTCCGCGATTTGCCATTTAGATTTGGAAAGCTCGCGGCACGCAGGATTGCCTTTGGTAACATTTTATAGCATTCGAATGGCACAAAAGCCACCCAAGACTCCCCCAAGACACTCCCAGCACCTCCCAGGCTGACATCAGCTAAGCTAAGCTCAGCTGACCCGACCTGACAGACCCGCGTTCAAAGTTCCAGGACAAGGCTTTTTCAAAAAAACCTCGCAACACTTCTCATCAGCCCAGATGAGCTGAGCTGAGCTGAGCTGACGAGCCGTGGTCCCGTGTTCGCCGCCCAACATTCCCCCAGCACATCCCAGGGGAACATCAGCTGAGCTGAGCTGAGCTGAGCTGAGCTGACCTGACGACACATAAGCCCCCCCCAAAGCATTCCTGGGATGACACGAGCTGAGCTCAGCTGAGGTGAGCTCAGGTGACATCAATTGTTCAAACTCACAGGAAGAGTTTTTTTGAGATAAGCATCCCCCCACAAACACTCCCGGGCTGAACTGAGCTGAGCTGAGCTGAGCTGAGCTCACCAGAGGATCCGTGCAGACTGCCAGGAAGAGTTTTTTTCACAAGCACCCCCCCAAAAACACTCCTGGGCTGACATCAGCTGAGCTGAGCTGACCTGACGACCCGACCCGCTGACATTAGCTGATCATTAGCTGACCTGGGCTGACCTGACAACCCGTGAGAGGTTTCATGAGATAAGCATCCCAAAGCACTCCCGGGCTGAGCTGAGCTGAGCTGAGCTGAGCTGACCTGACGACCTGTGTTCAAACTCCCAGAAAGATATTTCTTTTTAAATAAGCATCCAACACTCCCCCTAAACACTGCCAGAATTTCGGACGCTGAGATCAGCCGAGGTCAGCTGACCACACCCGACCCGACCTGACGAGCCACTGATAAGCGTCCCAAAGCCCCGAAAAACAGCCCCAGCACCTTAGCCTGGCCTGAGCTGAGCTGAGCCAGGCTGAACTGACTTTGACCTGACAAGACCTGTTCAACTTCCCAGCAGAATAGTGTTTTCAGATGCGCCTCCCAGTACCTCGCAGGCTGACCCGAGCTGAGCTGACCCGAGCTGAGCTGACCTCATCTGACCCGACGTGACGAACCGCGTTCAGACTCGTACGGCTGACCTGACTTGACCTGACATGCCTCTGTTTTCGATGATCTCCCAAGACCCAGGCAGGCTAGCAAATCCTTTCCAGGGCTTCTGAAAACCTCCCAAAACTTCGCACGACTTGGGCTGGCGGGACGCTCGCTGGCTTGCAGAAAAAAAGAGGGGAACAGCAACTGAAATTTCCCTCTGCACTTTCAAGTTCGCGGAAATCAGCTGCACATTTAAGATCTACAGTTCTGATGTGGGCTGAAGTTTAGGGGGTATTCATGGATTGGGATTCACTACTACTAACTTGCCTCAATCGCCTGGAGGATGCTGACAAGGACACGTGACCCTACGTACAAAAAAAATGTTGGGGCGCGGGTTTAGCTGATACCAGACAACCTGCGTAGGCTGGGTACATCATATTGCAACCCTGGCGGCGGTCAGGATCACAGGCTGCTTCATGGCTGAATTGGCTCCATGCAATGTGTAAGCTCAATCGGGGTTTCCCATAATTGGGGAGGTATCTGCTTGGGATCTCCCATAATGAGGACTAGTATTTTGGGGTCTATATTGGGGTTCCCCCTGTTTTGGGAAACGACCATACCTTCAAGGCTTAAGGATTAGTTGTCAGGATGTAAGGCACAGCTGGCTTGCGATGGACCCTCAATGTCCTGTTCTGCACTTGAGGGGAGCTGTGTCCTAAGGCGCTAAACCCTAAACATAAGACCGTTGGCACTTAAAACAAACAAAAACTAAACGCTGCCTCTCGGATCTTGCACTTCTGAGCGGAAGCCCCGCGCCCTAAATTGGCGTAAATCCCTGAACCCCATCACCGCCCCAACCCTTTAAATTACTGGTTCCTAGAGGAAAATATTCTCAGTATTATCCCGACATACTACAAGAACCAGTAAGTAAACCCTCGGTATCCCTAAAACAGAGTTCCCATATTAGCTTACATGCGGGTCCGTACTAAATTGCAAATGGCTTCCCTCTAGTCCTCATATACCCAGAGGAGGACCCCCGAAAGCCCAAACCCTATTCTAGCTTTTGAAGCCCCTAGCGCACCCTAAATCGCGTGGATGCCACCTTCTCCTTGGCCTTGGTCTCTGGGCTTTTCCAACCTTTGCCTGGTGGGGATTGGGATTTCAGATCTGAGGCAGAGCAAGGGCTAAGAACTTGAAAAAAAGGAAAGTACCGTATTGTCAGGATGTAGGGGGTCTACGCCCGAATGGATAGGAACAGTTGCGCTGAGTGGGGTACCATTGAAAGGAAAATTGGGTGTATACGAGGCTTTACGGCGATATTGTTTCGGGCAACGAATGTGGACTGGCGTACTGCATTTCTGTGGTAGTCACCGAGGTCTCGTATCCGTAATTATTCATTCTGCTGGCAAAAGAACAGACAATAGAAACTGGCGCACAAGGAGACATGCAAGATCTGGGGGTCTTGGACTGCTGGCCTCGGACAAATTTTAATTTTCCTAAAACCTATGGGCCTAAACCCTAAAACCGTAAACCCTACAGCCCTAAACCCTCAACTTCAACCCTTCAAGGCTGAACCCTACACCCGAAACCCTGAACAGTTTAGCGACTATTCACGGCAGAGGTGGAGCCATTGGCTTTGCCTCTGACACGTGAGGCCTTCTGACTCACCTGGGAAAGGAAAAAGGGACAGCCTAAATGACTGCTCCGAAGCCAAAGTCCATCTTTTAGGGTTTCAGGTTTAGGGTTCCGAGGGATCAGGGTTTATGATTCAAAGCAAAACCGAGCCTTTCTTGCCCTTCCCAGCGTCTTTCGCCGCCTCTTCGCTCATACAGTTCATGAATGTTGGGCCAGTGCTGATGGCATCTTAGACCTTAGACGGTGTTTTGAGATAAGCCGCCCAACACTCCCCCCAACACCTCCCAGGGGAGCATCAGTTGAGCTGAGCTGAGCTGAGCTGAGCTGAGCTGAACTGAGCTGAGCTGACGACACATAAGGACATGTTTTTTTGAGATACGCATCCCAAAACATTTCCGGGCTGAGCTGAGCTGAGCTGACCTGACCTGACGACCCGTCCTCAAACTCCCAGAAAGACTTTTTTTTAGACAAGCGTCACCCCCTAACACCTCCCGGGCTGAGCTGAGCTGAGCTGAGCTGAGCTGAGCTGACCTGACGACCCGTGCTCAACTCCCAGAAAGATTGTCTTTAGATAAGCATCACTCCCAAACACCTCCCGGGCTGAGCTGAGCAGAGCTGAGCTGAGTAAAACCTGACGATCCGTGTGCAAACTCCCAGAAAGATTTTTCTTGAGATAAGCATCCAACACTCCCTCTAAACACTCCCAGCATCTCGCACGCAGAGATCAGCCGAGCTCAGCTGACCACACCCGACCCGACCTGACGAGCCACTGATAAGCGTCCCAAAGCCCCGAAAAACAGCCCCAGCACCTCAGCCTGGCCTGAGCTGAACTTAGCCAGGCTGAACTGACTTTGACCTGACAAGACCTGTTCAACTCCAGCAAAATAGTGTTTTCAGATGCGCCTCCCAGTACCTCGCAGGCTGACCCGAGCTGAGCTGACCTCATCTGACCCGACCTGACGAACCGCGTTCAGACTCGTACGGCTGACCTGACTTGACCTGACCTGCCTCTGTTTTCGATGATCTCCCAAGACCCAGGCAGGCTAGCAAATCCTTTCCAGGGCTTCTCAAAACCTCCCAAAACCTCGCACGACTTGGGCTGGCGGGACGCTCGCTGGCTTGCAGAAAAAGAGAGGGGAACTGCAACTGAAATTTCCCTCTGCACTTTCAAGTTCGCGGAAAGCAGCTGCACATTTAAGATCTACAGTTCTGATGTGGGCTGAAGTTTGGGGGTATTCATGGATTGGGATTCACTACTACTAACTTGCCTCAATTGCCTGGAGGATGCTGACAATGACACGTGACCCTACGTACAAAAAAAAATATTGGGGCGCGGGTTTAGCTGATACCAGACAACCTGCGTAAGCTTGGTACATCATATTGCAAGGACTCTGGCCTCATGCAGGATTGTGCGTATCCAGCGTACAGTGCGCCGCTACTGTTTTGCCAGCATTCCAACACCTAATATGCTACTGTTTGGACGCCCAACCTTGAATTTAGACATCCCCAGATACGCCGTTTGCTTCCCTAAACCCCGAGCCTCTTTCGAGAAACCTAAGTATTGACACCGTTCAGGCCGTCAGGCGCTCAGGATCACAGGCTGCTTTAAGGGTGAATTGGCTCCATGCAATGTGTAAGCTCGATCGGGGTTTCCCATAATTGGGGGGTATCTTTCCCATAATGAGGACTAGTATTTTGGGGTCTATATTGGAGTTCCCCCTGTTTTGGGAAATGACCATACCTTCAAGGCTTAAGGTTTAGTTGTCAGGATGTAAGGCACAGCTGGCTTGCGATGGACCCTCAATGTCCTGTTCTGCACTTTAGGGGAGCTGTGTCCTAAGGCGCTAAACCCTAAACATAAGACCGTTGGCACTTCAAACAAACAAAAACTAAACGCTGCCTCTCGGATCTTGCACTTCTGAGCGGAAGCCCCGCGCCCTAAATTGGCGTAAATCCCTGAACCCCATCACCGCCCCAGCCCTTGAACTTACTGGTTCTTGGAGAAAATATCCTCAGTATTATCCCTACATGACATATTCCCTTACTCCCTACCAAGAACCAGTAAGTAAACCCTCGGTATCCCTAAAACAGAGTTCCCGTATTAGCTTACATGCGGGTCCGTACTAAATTGCAAATGGCTTCCCTGTAGTCCTCATATACCCAGAGGAGGACCCCCGAAAGCCCAAACCCTATTCAAGCTTTTGAGGCCCCTAGCGCACCCTAAATCGCGTGGATGCCACCTTCTCCTTGGCCTTGGTCTCCGGGCTTTTCCGACCTTTGCCTGGTGGGGATTGGGGGTTCAGATCTGAGGCAGAGCAAGAGCTAAGAAATTGAAAAAAAGGAAAGTACCGTATTGTCAGGATGTAAGGGGTCTACGCCCGAATTGATAGGAACAGTCGCGCTGAGTGAGGTATACGCGATTAGGATATAAAATGGACCATGAAATGAAAACTAGGTGTATATGAGGCTTTACGGCGACATTGTATCGGGCAAGGAATGTGGACTGGTGTACTACATTTGTGCGGTAGTCGCCGAGGTCTCGTATCCGTAATTATTCATTCTGCTGGCAAAAGAACAGACAATAGAAACTGGCGCACAAGGAGACATGCAAGATCTGGGGGTCTTGGACTGCTGGCCTCGGACAAATTTTAATTTTCCTAAAACCTATGGGCCTAAACCCTAAAACCGTAAACCCTACAGCCCTAAACCCTCAACTTCAACCCTTCAAGGCTGAACCCTACACCCGAAACCCTGAACAGTTTAGCGACTATTCACGGCAGAGGTGGAGCCATTGGCTTTGCCTCTGACACGTGAGGCCTTCTGACTCACCTGGGAAAGGAAAAAGGGGACAACCTAAATGACTGCTCCGAAGCCAAAGTCCATCTTTTAGGGTTTCAGGTTTAGGGTTCCGAGGGATCAGGGTTTATGATTCAAGGCAAAACCGAGCCTTTCTTGCCCTTCCCAGCGTCTTTCGCCGCCTCTTCGCTCATGCAGTTCATGAATGTTGGGCCAGTGCTGATGGCATCTTAGACCTTCTGCTAAAGAGCACTTAGCCAGGAAGATTGTAATCCCTACACAATCCTTATATGATGTATTGCCGAAATCCCTACCCAGACCCCTGGGAGGATCTAGAAAGTAGAGCCCCCCATTATGATACCCTATACTACTATTGGGTACTTTTTAGGAACTCTTTTGGGGGATCTACTTTCTAGATCCGCTCAGGGGGCTGGGTAATTACTAACCCCCAGTAAGTAGAGGCTGTGTCCATATGGACCGATGTCCATGCGTGTGCAGGTGCAGGAAAGTCTTGTTAGTATTCACACCACCATTAGCGCGGCCACTGCCGCCAACAACAGCACCGAGAACTCCTCTTCCACCTCCAGCCACTGGCGTAGCCCCTAGAACCCTTCTTAACCCTTGTACAAGACCTAGGCATATTTCTATATCACCCCTATATAACCACAAGGAACTCATCAAGCTCTCTCTGCAAACGAAGAACTGCTCGAGGCGGCAGGCCCCCTTTCGGAACAGCCTCGCATAGCAAGGCTTCTCTATACGTCAGGTACATGCTCTGCATTGCAAGGGGACAAGAACTTACAGGGGCTAGGGAGTCTGCGGATGATGCTCGAACGGACTTGGCGAAAAGGTTACTGACAACTAGTAGCCCTGGTGAGGTGTAGGGATACGGGTTTTCAGGTAAAGGCTTTCGGGTTCGACAAGTTGCGAGATTCTGGAAGAAGAAGAAGATGTAGAGTTCTCAACCCGACAACTCAAAACTCCAAACCCTACATCCTCGGGCTTAAGCCCTAGACCCCCCTAGACCCTGCAACCGTAATAGGAGTCCAAAACCCCAAAAAGATGCGTGCCTTCTTGGCCGGTTTTTTTTCTGTCACCCGGCTGCGGGAAACACAGCGGCCCAGGCCCCTCGAACCATGGCCCCGGTACGGTGTAGAGGTGCAGGGTTGACACATCAAGATTGGGAGTATTCCTGGAAAACCTTACGCCCTGAACCGCCCCGGAACCCAAACCCATGGCGACATGTTTTCAGAGGAATGCAAGCTTGGGTTTTCGATTTCGTGCCTTGACAGCCGCAGGCTCTGCCGTCCGCGCTCGCTTGGACCCACGGCCCCCCTTCGCGACTTCAGATTTCCAACACAAAACCAATTAGAGGAAACTTGGTCAGGTGAGATTAGATCAGCCTTTCCGAGGATGATAAGGACATGTGAGCCTCCGTGTTACCGTAAAATTGGCCACATGTACTCTAGGCCACACTAAGCCACGGTCAAGGCTCTGAACCATAAAGTCAAGACTGAAATGCTTGCAGCCTGAGATTTGATACTTTAGAGGTGGGCTTTGGATCTCGTGCCTTGACAGGGGTAAGCTCTGCCGTCCGTGCTGGCTTGGGTGCATCGGCCCCCTCCGCGACGCCGTGTTCCAGCATGGAATTGACCTCACTCATCATATAGATGTAACTAGCCTCTCGCGCGAGTGCACACATGCGGCAGGCGTGCACTATAAGCGCCGCGCTATACTCTGGACCCTCTGACGAAACTCTTCCTGCGCAGCGCAAGAAATCTCCCCAGCCATTCAGAAGATTTTTTTCTAATGCTGACTGAAGACATCTGAAGCCTAAAGCTGGTTGCAGGAAAGACCCACGCCTGACGATCGTGAAGCTGATGATGGGGAAAGTCTCAGCTCGGAAGTTTGCCGATGCATACGCGTGGTATTCTAGAATGAACATGAATGACCATGATGGTACGTCATTTGCCCATTTCCAATTCAATTCAGGGCTACGTGAAATTGGTAGCGTGCCCTGGGCGTAAGATTTCGACTTCCTGTCCAGAAAAATACATTACACATTTTACATCTCGAGATTTGAAAATGAATGCAGTTCGCTCCGGATGGGTTCTGTGCAGTGCGCAGCTTCAGGAATTGCCTAGCTGACCGGGTCTTGCACCCGGTATTGGTCCCTAAGAATGGTACCTCGGATAATTCAGGCTGCTTCTGTCTCTGCAGTGATTCAGGTCACCCTACTCTGCAGGAATGTCAACATGATATTCCGAACAAGCGGCCAACCATCATCTCTTCCCGAAGTGTCTGGTCGGAAGACACGCATACGTCAAACAGAAAAACAAGACTGCGCTTCCATGGAAAAAGTGCGCAAATCATTCTGGCAGAGACGAGAAATCATGGAGGATCCTGCAACATAGCTGGAGGCCTTGAGGCTGATCTCCTTCAAATCTTTGCCCAGCAGACTGGCACGAATGTCCTGACCAGCGCTTCCATGAGAAGTTTCGCAACATATGAGATTGACAGGGGCACTCGTCTTTGCGGAATGCTAAGCTTGGCATCGCTATTGCTGCCCAGGCGCAGCCTCCAACTCATCGTCCGATTCTACAGCCTGACCGATTTGAAGCATATCTAGTCTTCAGGCTTGCGCAAAAAAATCAGGCGCGAGGGTGCTTGAAACCTGAAATACCCACACGGGCCCGGCCTGGCCTTAGCTGACCTGGCCTATACTGAGCTGACCTGAGCCATGCGGAATTGACCTGTTCAGCTGATCGAACCTGCTTTGGCACGAAGGCATCATGCTGCGATAGCAGCATTGCAACTCTCATGCTATACCCCGCCTGAGGGGCTTCGCAAGCCTCCGCAATCCTGCGGAGTGATGACATCTGAAAATTAACAGCAATACGCTAAGTACTGCGCACACAAAAATACCAGACATTGATGGCAAGATGTGCAGCAGTTAGAAACGACGATTCGTCCGAAGACTGGCTTCGAAAAAGGTGGCTGCGAAATACGTGGAATCCCGTCCTGAGTTCTTCTTCCGCCCTCTCCACTTCCAGGAGCAAGTCATCCTTGCTCATTGTCAGCAATCCTGCCATGCCTGACGCGCAAAGGGGAGCACGCGTGACAATGCAAAACGTTTTATGAGTCGACATGCCCTGGATTGTCGGCGGCAAGCAGTTGCACATAAATCAGTTAGAACCGTGTAACTTGGCTTAGGTTTTATCGGTCACATATGAGATGGAATGTGAGTGGGCACCAGTTGGAACCGGCTAGCTTGACTTAGGTTTTGTGCACAAAGGAGCTCGAATATCCTAGTCATGTCTTTTCAGAAGATGGAGGGTTGTCCACAGATAAGGCCAGGCCGAACCAAGCAGTGCCAAGAAACCGCCGGCGACCAAGCTTTCCTTGACGCCCTGCACGGACAGCGACACCCGCCGGCGTAGCTAAATGTAAGGGGGTGCAGTTCTGATTTTCAGGGTTTCCATGCTCCGAGAAACCGCAAAAGGAGAAGGTCTGTGCTTATAAAGTTTTGGAAACCCCATCAACATTTGAAAAAATAGAAGCTGCATTTCTGATATTCACGGTTTCCCAAACCCGGAAAAGGGTAAAATGAGAAACGCTAGGCGTAGTTGAAAACCCTCCATGACGAGAAATGTAGCCCCCTACATTCATTATATTACGCGCACGCTGCCTTGAGGGAGATAGTCGCCTTGGGAGGCAGCGATCTCAGGTGTGACTGGATGGCCTCCTGCAACCCCGGCGGCGGCACCTCTTGCAGGGATAGGTTTGAAATTCAACGGGCACACTGGGTATCTTGAAGGATTTCGCGTACGTTGGGAATCCTAATGGATTCCGTAATAGAATGCGGGTCAAACCCTGAAATAAAGGCGCCGGGGGGCAGCTTCCGCCAGCTTCCATTAAGGCGGGTTTAGGGTCTGGGGCGTCGGGCTTCGTCAGGCAGATAAAACTTTGGCTTGGAAAGGGTTGTTCGTATGAATTGCTTAGGAGGTCAATGAAAGCGTGGACGAACTCCGGAAGCTTGGTTTCCCAACACAAACCGTTTGATGGAAACTCCAAAAAATCTGGAAAGGATTCTTGCTTTAGGTTCAATCTAAGAAGGCTAAAACATGGCCTGCCGTCATGAACCCCAGAGACTGCTTGGTTGTTCGCAGCCCGGGAGAAACAGAGGAGAGGCGACAGCCAAGCGCATTTTTCCCTATGTCCATGACCAACCCACACCTCACACCCTGACAAAAAAAACTAACGACGAGATCCTAGACGTGGCAAAAAGTATGGACAAGCGGTGGTACTGTAAGCGGACCCCGATTTCGTGCCAGCTTTGAGTGTATGGACTACAATACACTATTGCCTCGGGCAAAGTCGGCGTGCAAGGGGCGACCGTCCCGGCAGGGTGATCCTGGCATGGTGGGAGTAGGGCACGCAATCAGGGGGTTATCTGAGCCCTTGTTCTCCATTCTAGATGCGGCAAAAAGTATGGACAAGCGGTGGTACTATAAGCGGACCTCGATTTCATGCCAGCTTTGAATGTATGGACTGCAATACACTATTGCCTCGGGCAAAGTCGGCGTGCGAGGGGCGACCGTCCCGGCAGGGTGATCCTGGCATGGTGGGAGCAGGGCACGCAATGAGGGGGTTCTCTGAGCCCTTGTCGGTGCCTCCCACGAGTCGGGTAGATGCTTAGGTTCTTCACGACTTTGGAAGTCCTGGAAGGTTGAAGGCCCCAGCTTGTCCAGGACTGTGGAATGTTTGAAGCTTTTGGGGCTTGTAGACTCATAGAGGCTCCTGAGTAAAACAAACATCAAACACTTGGAAATGGTGTGACTGACAAGTTAACAGCGGTCCTGAAATCTCAAATCTCACCGACGTCCGAACATATGCCTCCTTGCGTCATTCATAAACAACCTTGGTCCTAGCTGAGCACCTGCTTCCCGAGGCTTGTCCCTCTAAGAATGCTGTACGGACCACAAGCCCGGAAACCTTAACCGTAACCATGCTGGGCCTAAACCGCAACCTCATAAAAAAGAAGGTAGAAGCGCACGATAGGCAACTGCCTCCGGGTTTGGTGCGCCAGGCACATGAGGAGTCGAGGAAGCAAGCTAGCCCGGGTCATACTCGCTTCGAGGAAGCTACGTCAGAGAGTCAACGCGCAAGGCTCGAGCAAGATTCCCCTGGGCAAGGTCGCTAGAATAACACCAAGAATGCCCAAAAAATGAAAGGGAACCCTGACACTCGCGCTCCTGACACTCGCGCTCCTCATCGAAAGAAAGCCTTTTTGGCTGGAGCCCAAATCTCCTTGCCTCCTGGCAAGGGCGGAGCAAGGTTTAATGTCACCCATAGCTGATGTGCGGACAACGTATTCGCATGGGAACCCTCTTGGGCTAGCATGGAAAGTGTCTGCTGTTGCATATCGGTGCCTCCTCCATGCTCAACAGCATCAGTTCTGTCGCCTCTGGCCCCTGCACGGACCAGCATGCAACAACTCAAAAAAGAATCAAGACAGCACAGAGCTCACGGCCTCCGGGTCAAGCTTAGCTTGGCGGCGTCTACGCGACCTTAACTCCTGTCCAGCTAGCATAAATTCTTTGACAGATAGCGCGCTTGCACGGAAGCGGGTGCTGCTGAGCATTGCGTGGAACTAACATGTACGAGCATATGGACATGTCCCGAACCTAGGACTTGTGAAGCTAACGCCAAATTAGAGCAAATATAGGACCAAAGGACATCCAAAATAGGACAAGTTAAGAAAGTTAGGAGAACGGTATGAACAGTGTAGGACACGTAAAGACTGCAAAGAATCCTGAAACTCCTTGTGTTTTGCACATCTTCCTGGAATGCCTAAGATTCTCAACAATTTCCCTCATGTTGCCATTATCTACGTAGCTTCTCGTATTGTGCGTCGAAAAAAAAAAGAAAATGACAACTTAACAAGAAAACAAGTCAAAAAAACAATACAGAAAATGAAAAACGAGGAAACGAAAAAACCTGCTGGAACTCCGGTTGTTTCACAGATTTGTTCATGAAAGACTCTGGATTTAGAAGAAGTTCCATGTTTTCCTATTGTTCTCGTGATTTTCAGGGAAGAGACGAAAAGATATCAGAATTAGGAAAAATGTGGTTAATTGGAAAAAAATGAGGCAAGGACAGAAAATGCTGGAAATCCTAGGTTGCTTTAGGTTTGCCAAGAAAGCGTAGGAAAAGTTACCAAAACAAGAAATAAGAAAATAGGAAGAACAGTTCTTCAATTTTGCCATGTACTTCTTATGACAAAAGATGACGCATAGGAAAAACTCGTTAAAAAAGGATGGAAAAGGTGGGAATACTGAAACCTCTTTTTTGTGTATAAAAAATCCAGTAGGTTAAACCTAATATGTACAACAAATTCCTCATGTTGCCATGGTGTATTTACTTTTCCTTAACTTTCATTAAAAATGAAAGAATTTGAAAAGTTAGGAAACAATTGGTAAATTATCAGGAATAGCAGTAGCAGAGATAGGAAACGACTGAAAAAACATCAAATAGGAAACGTGAGAAATAATGAACATCCGTCTGGTTTTTTCCTTATCGGAGAAACAACCCGATATGTCCTGTATTTCCTAATTTTCCGTGTTGTCTTATGGACTATTCCTATATTTCATCAGAAATACGAAAAATAACCACAAATAGAACAAGCTAGGAAAGTTGTGGAAAACTGTGGCACAAATCGACAAGTACGTAACAGTAGGACGCGAAAGAAGACATAAGAAATCCTAAGTTTTTTCGGGTAATTCAGGAAACCTGATAGTTTCCTATTTTTCGCTGAACCTGAAAAAACGGATTTTCAGAAATTGCCTATGGTTCTCGTCTTAAACTCGATGTACAGGCTTGAGAGCGCTGCTGTGTATGTTATGAACTGTTCTGGCAGCCCAGCAGAGGGGGTGGAGGGATCGCGGATTGCAGGGGTTGCAGTGTTTATTTCCGACTTTTCGCCGAACCTGAAGAAAAATATTTTCAGACATTGCCTATTGTCTACCTATTTTTGTGCAAGCAGTCCGTACCGCTTTCAGGCCGCTGTTTTTTTTTGTGTTTTTCATGAACCGTCCTAGCAGCCCAGCTGGGGGGTTGGGGGGATCGCAGATAGTGCGGATTGCGGGGTTGGGAAGTGCGGGATTGGGGGCTTGGTTCGGGCTTAGGGGTAGAGGGTTGACGCCTAAGCCGCCTAAACCATGAGCACGGCTTGCAGTCGTGCGCATTGCGCAGGGGACTTAGTCCCGCTGAGGTGCCCTACAAGCCCCTGGACGCCTACGCAACCGAGGTAAGAAATGAGTTAGCCCTATTCTCCTAACTAGCTTTCAAGTGACGGGGCAAGCGTAGGGGTGGTGGGGCTTGGGGCTTGGTTGGGTATTGGGGTGGGTTTGAGCCGATTCGACTTGAGCCAAATGGATATTATTAGTTGAGCCTGGGGGAGGTCGCATCCCTTTACCTACCTAAGCCTACTTAAACCTTTAAACCAGCCCGGCGTGCCCCTTGGACAGGGGACTTAACCCTTGCCCCTCGGAGGGGCCCTACAATGTGTAAACCTAGCCGGGCTAACCCCCTAAGGCCGGTTTCCGCAAAAACATACGGACCTAGCCTCCCTCCTAATCGGGCAACCCCTAAGGACGGTTTCCGCAAAAATATACGGACCTATCCTCCTAGCCCGATCCTAAACCCACCCCTGAAAAACCCTGAAACGAAACCACCCCCACACATGGTTGGTCCATGCCCATCCAAAGCCATCCCGCCGCCTGGGGCTTCGGCGGGCTGCCTCTGGTTGGGCATGGACCGCCCATGTGTCCAGGACCTGTGAGGGCCTCCCCCTCCCAGAGCCTGTCAGTGCCTCCCAGACACGGGTAAGGGTGGGGGGACTCTTCTTGAGTGGGCCCACCACGCCCCAGCATGGCAGGTGTGTAGGCCGGGTGGTAAGGGGCGGCAAGGATGCTGCGGGTGGTGTCGGGGGGAAGGGGTGGTGGGGAACCTTTGGCATGTGCACTTCGAGAACTATGGGGCCTGTAGAACATCTTGAGAAGACGAAAAACAGAACAACTAAAAACCAAAATTAAACAAAGTCTGGAAAAAGGTAGAGGTATAGGAAACGAAAGAACATTTTCGTGGACATCCTGAAATTTTTCCATTTTGTAATGATAAACCGAACATTGTGAGGAGCTGCCTAGTTTTTCCATTGCGCAACCAATTTGCACATTTTACGTGAGAAACGGAAAACTAGGAAAACAATGCTGAATGAGCAAAAAAACATGGCAAATAGAAGGCGGAAGAAAATATTGGAAACCCTAGGCAGCTTCAAAGAAATCCTCTAGGTCTAGGCTTCTGAGTGTAGGCTAGGCCCTAGGCTCGCCCAGGCCAGGCCATAGGCGAGGCCCTGGCCCTAGGCTGGGGCCCTAGGGCCAAGCTCTGTCTCAGTGCTAAGCCGCAAGCCCTAGAGTAGGCGCTAGACGAGGGCTTACACCAGGCCTTAGCCTAGGTCCGTAATTTTCCGGATTTTCGTGATTTTGATGATTTTCGGGATTTTCAAGATTGTCGTGATTTTCGTGATTTTCGGGATTTTCGGCGCCTTACACCAGGCCTTAGCCTGGACCCGTAGTTTTCCGGATTTTCGTGATTTTGGTGATTTTCAAGATTTTCAAGATTGTCGTGATTTTCGGGATTTTCGTGACTGGGATTTTGGAGATTTTCGGGATAGTCTAGGCCAGGCCCTGGGCTAGGCCCTAGGCTAGGCCCTAGGCCCTAGGCCCTAGGCTAGCCCCTTAGCCTTAACGGCGATTTTTAGGATTTTCATGATTTTCGAGATTTCGGGACTTTGAAGATTTTCGTGATTTTCGAGATTTTCGGGATTTTCGAAATTTTCGGGATTTTCGAAATTTTCGGGATTTTCGAAATTTTCGGGATTTTGAAAGCCCTTCGACCCCAGGCCTCGGCTAGGGCCTGGGCTAAGGCCTGAGTTCTCGGGTAGGCGCCAGACTTACACAGGGTCTAGCCTAGGCCCTAAGAGTAATTTTCAGGATTTTCGGGATTTTCAAGATTTTCGTGATTTTCGGAAGTTTCATGATTTTCGGGATTTCGGTGATTTTCGTGATCTTCCAGATTTCTAGGATTTTCGTGATTTTCTAAGCCCTAGGCTAGGCTGGGCTAGGCCCTAGGCTAGGCCCTAGGCTAGCCGATCTTCAAGATTTTCGTGATTTACGGGACTCTGAAGATTTTCGTGATTTTCCTGATTTTCGTGATTTTCGGGATTTTCGACATTTTCGGGATTTTCGGGATTTTGTAGGTGCTTTTGCCCTAGGCGAGGCAGCCTAGGCTCTAGGCGCCATAGCCAGGCTCCAGCCCTAGCTAGGCTCTAGGGCCTAGACTCTAAGCCCTAGGCTAAGGCCGAGGCCCCAGGGTAGGCCCTAAATGTAATTTTCAAGATTTTGTGATTTTTGTCATTTTCGGGATGTTCGATGTTTTGCTGATTGTCGTGATTTTCGAGATTTTCGGGATTTAGGAGATTTTCGAGATTTTCGAGATTTCTAGGATTTTCGTGATTTTCTAGGGCCTAGCCTAGGCCTTGGCAAGGCTCTAGGCTAGGCCCTAGGCCACTGAGCCCTAACGCGATGTTCAGGGTTTTTGTGATTTTCGTCGATTAGTGCGTAGGCTAGGCCCTGGGCCCTAGGCCAGGCTCTGGGGCCTAGGCGCTAAGCCCTAGGGTAAGCCCTAGGCCCTAGGTTTCCCAAATTTGCCCTGTGTGTCGCGCAAAAATAGGAACAAGTAGAAAAAATAGTAAAACAAGAAAGAAGAAGCAAACATATGAGGAACAAAACAACAAATTATGAAAATAGGAAACAACACAAATCCAGGCAATCCGTAAGTTTCTTGAAATGTGTTGTCCTGAGTTTTCTGGAAAATGCCAAGAGAATTCAGAATTAAGAATAATCTTGAAAATAGGGGAAAACAACATACCTCGACAACAAATACGGAAGACTCGTCAAAGATAGCAGGGAAAAGCTAGGAACGAACACGCGTTCTTTAAATCTTTATTGGTTTTCTAATTTTACCTGAAGGTATGATTTTCAGAAGTTTTCTATTGTTCTCCTATTTCTCGCAAGTTGTCCGTACAGTGCTCCTGATGTTTTCCTAGATTTCCTAATTTCTCCTATGTTGCGAATTTTTTAGGGAGCCGAAGTTCAGTTCCGATGTTCCTTTTTTGCTAGTTTTCCCATTTTTCCTACATCGAATACTTTATGGCATACCCCCACCTTTGCAATGCTCGCATCTTTTAAGACTAGACATCTACTCAAGGAGCCAGCGTCTGTGCATTCACATGACTCTTGATTCTAAGACTACTGAAGGAGTGCAAGTCCGTAGGTACACAAACCGTTTTATCGACAGTGAAGACTTCGGGACCCCAACAAGGCGACGGTCAACAGTAAGGTGTCCTTGTGCGTGGGCTCAGCGGCCGCCATGGTCTGCGGCGGTCCGGCCCGCCCCACAGCTGCCCAGAAGGGCCGCGCTATGGCTCAAGGCAAACTTCTGATTTTTTGCTTGACATCATGATGGCATTTGCTTCTTGCAACAAAAAAGAAAGCTGATTCTCAGAACAACTAAGGAATGACATGGTTTGGGAAATCCCCATCAGAGATGCAATTTCAAGCTTGCAAGTCACACGACATTGTCGTGTACTTGTGGTTCTTTTAACATGAAAAACATGCTCTGCTGCTTTTCAACCCTTGAATTCCCCCCCCCCCCNNCCCCGCCCCTTTGGACCGCAATGATCATGCGAGAAGGTGCAACTGCAGCGATCCAAACAAGACAGTGTAGGTAGTATTTAGAGACTTTAGAGCCCAACGTAGCCATTGGATCCTTAGGGTGTATATGTGTCGGCCCTTAGCGCTCCAAGTACGGTTTTTTGGTGGGTTTAGATACCCCTTTAATCCGGACCTGTAAGGGCTCCTTGTGCTTTACCACATTCTTAGCAGTGTCTTTCCCAGCTGAGATCATGCGAGAAGGTGTAACTGCAGGGATCCAAACAAGTCAGGTGGGTAATATTTAGAGACTTTAGAGCCCAATGTAGCCATTGTATACTTGGATCCTTAGGGTGTATATGTGTCGGTCCTTAGCGCTCCAAGTACGGTTTTTGGTTGGTTTAGATACCCCTTTAATCCGGACCTGTAAGGGCTCCTTATGCTTTACCACATTCTTAGCAGTGTCTTTCCCAGCTGAGCTAAGCTAAGCTGACCTAGCCTAGGGGGACCAGTTCGCTGAATATGCGGGTTGGTTCGCTGAAAGCACTAGTCAGTTCGCTGAAAGGACCATGTTCCGGGGGTGGGGCGGGGGGGTAGGGGGGGTATCCCG